>CAUYLG010074893.1:0-2500 GCA_963573385.1 Cacajao melanocephalus
TTTGTGTTATACCACATCTATCTAAAATGGAAACTTGTCCTTTCTCTTTCTCAGTTTTATTTTTCTTACTCACACTTAGCATAACCTTTTTATTCCTAATTTATTTGCTGATATGCTTATTTTCTATATCTCCAAGTAGAGAATGAGTTCTAAGAAATCAGAAGCTTTGGCTGTCTTATCCATTCCTTTATCTACACAGCCTAGAACAGGAACCCAAAGTAAGCCCTCAACAAATATTTGTTGAATGTTAAAAATACGCATATGACTGTGCATTTAACCTAACATTATTGAACAAATCAATACATTTAACCAATTATACCCAGAAATAACTAGATTAATTTTTTTTTTTACATAAGGTAGAAGGAGAGTTTGGAATGAGAAGTTCAGTTATACAAATGTTATATCTTTGCAAACCTGAGTCTTCACTATTTTATTTGTAGGCACTATGTCAACATTTCTATAAGCTCCTGTAACTACTGATTCAGGAAGCTTGAATGAAACAATGCTTAGCATTATGTGTGAGACTTGCATTAATTTCATATTGCCACTGTAACAAATTATCACAAATGTAATGACTTAAAAGAATACAAATGTGTTGCTTTTCTATCTGGGGATCAGAAATCCAAACTGGGTCTTAGTGGGGAGGTGTCAGCAGGGTATATGTGCTGGAAGGAATCTCTGTGTTCCTTCTAGAGGTTTTTTGGAGAAAATCTGTTTTCTTGCTTTTTCCAGCTGCTAGAAGCTGCTCACATTCCATTGCTTATGGCCCCCTTTTTCTCCATCTTCAAAGCCAGCAGCAGCAGGTTGAGTCTTTCTCAAGTCACATTTCTCTCACCTATTTTTTCTTTTCCATTGTTAAAATGTCATTTGAACAGACTGAGCTCTCTGGATAATACAGAACAATCTTCCCATCTCAAGGTCTCTAACCTAAAATTGCAAAGTCTCTTTTGCCTGGCAAGGGAATCTATTTCTAGGTTCTGGAGAATAGACCTTGGATGTCTTGGAGAGAGGGTTGGAGAGGCAATATTCAGCCTACCACAACTAGAAACCAGTGTTAGTCCCTGATTAATCTTATTTTTAAAATAATTCTTAGCGCCCCAGAAAAGATGTTACTAACTCAAGTGAGTATGCGAGTCAGGCAGCTGAATGAAGCCCACTAGGTTTGGACCTTGGTGCACAGAACAGTATGTGCTCTATCAAAGGGTCGATAGTGTCTTTCCTCCAATGAAATGTTGCCATGAAGCGGTATGAACCCAGGATGATCAGTTCTTTCTCTTTTTCAAGAATACCTGGGAAAACATATTTGTATTCAGAAACCCCTAATTTTTGAAATCTTGTCAACAATTATACAATGTTTTTCAACATGATGCGAATCAAATCAAAACATGTCTTTAAGCTGACCCTGGTCTCTGAGTCCTAGCCTAGTGTGCTACCTCAGTCCTGGGTGACCAAGACAAGTCCCCTTTGTTAATCCCTCTAATAAACTTTTCATAGATACTAATTACATGCCAGCCTAGTGGGTTAGGTGCCAAGTGTTAGGAACTAAGATATAGAAATTTAATTCATGCAACAATGTCTCTCTCTTGCAGCTTGATAGTACTTTGAGTAAATTCATACACTGTTACATGGAATAAATATGTATTGCTAAACAGACATTTCATTAAAACAATTTTTGTCTTTATGTACTCACTCAAGAATATATGAGTCTTTTTATTGAGCAGGACTTTCTGTAAGGCACAGTGGAGAATGGGAAGATAAATCAGAGTGCTTTCTGTCAAGAAACCTGCCATCAGGGGCTCATACATTAAAATTTTGACAAAGATTATTGAACTTCAGTGTAAAAAGAAGTCACTCTTTTTGAGGAGAATCAAATCTTCATATATTAAGTATATTTAAGTTGGGCCTTAAAGAATAGATACTAAATATTACATTCCTTTTTTCTTGTATTTTTTTTTTCTGTGTGTAACTTGGCAGTTTTTTCTCTAGGTCCTAGGTTTACATGGACCTAGCCACATAATTACATCTAGATAACTTATTAATGAATGCAATTTTAAAGAATGTACTAACAATGAAAAATGAATACTGATTAAAGAAATTAATCTTAACCCACATTTTTCTCCTGCAGCTTTAGGAATGCCTAGATAGATGGAAAATATAGTGTATTGTCTTAGTATTTGAACCAAAAGTAAAAGTTAGAATAAGTGCTAGTGCTATATGAAATGTTAAATGTGATGGGCAAACCAGCTGAACAAACAGGTTGGAAATTTGCTTTATGAAACTCACCTTACAGAATTTCACCCAATAAAACACATGGGCATGCGGTATTAATTTTTTCTACGTCTATGTATCATCACAAAAGGCCATTTTTAATCATATTCTGAGTGCACATTTAGTCCCATTTGAACACAATTTATGAACACTCACTTCCTTATTTGAATTGTACCTTTTGACAAAATGGGCAAGAATCCAACATGGGTAACTATTAGTTGAATATGTGTAG
>CAUYLG010074893.1:7500-10027 GCA_963573385.1 Cacajao melanocephalus
GAAATTATGTTTGCTTTTTTTCCTCCTGCAGCGTGATCAGGGAAAACTCAGTCACCAAATATTTATTCAGTACATACCATGTGCCAGGCACTGTCCTGGGTGCATATAGGATACACCAAAAAACAAAACTAAGACCTTCACTCTCATGCAGTTGTAGGGGTGAAGAGGATGCAATTACTTTCCTCTTCATCATAAAGCTAATACTCCCAAAACAATAGACAGGTTAAGGCAAGAAAAGCATAAAATATGTGTTTAATCAAAGTTTTATGTAACAGGGAAATGAAATGTAAAGTTTCATTTCATTTTTCAGAAATAAAAAGTCAAAGATTTAGAAAAAAATTCTTTGGTTTCTTATTTTAATTGTCCTAGATTGTGCAGGAAATAGTATTAGCTTAGGCCTAGTTTTTTTTAATGCCTCGGTTTGAGGAAGAATGGATATCTGTGTAGAAATGTGATTGAATAAAAAGGGAATGATCTTATGGTAATAGACAAAGTGGGAAAACCCAGCAAGGTCTCCCTGTTTGATTTCTTCTTGGTTTTTCTATGTGGCTTTCCTTGCTCCAGGCTAGAGGACAGGGCCCCTTCTGGAATGAGAATCTTATGACCTATCAGGCATGGTTGGTCAGAGATTCTTTATAGCCCATTCCTACACACAAAAAGGTGAAGAAAGTTTAAAGTAATATTTCCAGTTTCTGTGATCCACCTTGGGAAAGTGGAATTCTGGTTTCTGAGATCTGCTTTGGGAGAGAAAAGGGAGCAGGAAAAGGAAAGCAGGAGAAGGTCTGAAAAAGACTTTGCTTTGAGGCACTGCCAATGTCCTTCAGTTCAAAGTACACAGCATGCCAAAGTGCTATGCTCTGGGGTACCATTTTTGAGCCCCATGTTGAGCTAACATTCCAGAAATTAGAGACACGCAGTGAACAATAAGCATACTGAGCAAATAATACCATATTTTAGGTGATAAATGCTAAAGTATAAGAGAAAACAGATCATATAAAAGGCAATTGGTAATTTGGTAGTGTGAGATGGGTTGGGGTGAGAATGTTATGTTAAAATACGTAAAAAGTGAGAAAGTCAGTCATATGGAAATCCAGAGAAAGAAATATTTCAGGCAAAGAGGACACCATTGGAGAGTTGTGAGTAGTAGAGTGACACAATGACATGATCTAAGTTATATTTTAAAAGAATCAGTCAGGTTGCTATGTTGAGAAGAGACCGTGAGCGCAACAGTAGTGACCAAGAAGGTCCTAATGTTTCCCTCAGCTTGACTAAACTTTATACAGTTTTCTTTCTAACAGCAACCTCTTGTCCACCCCCCTTTTTTTAAACACCATTTACTTTAGAAAATTTGCAATTATGAATGCTTTCTCTGCTTCTTTGAGATGTAAATCTTACAGCCTCTTGCCAATTTCACAACCCAGGAAAGTCTTTCTCAAGGACCTTAGAGCCATCTCTTTGAACTCCAATCATCAGGAAAGATTGTGTCCCTATTTCCCAGTCTCTGTGAGAGGGTAGGAGTCTAACTTTCCTAAGCCTCAATTGGCAAACACAGATGGCTTAATCACATTAACAACCTGACCGCGCTAATATCCTCCACTTCCGTTCCACTAGCTCTTTTAGTGCTTTCAAAGTCTCCTGCCTTTTGTTTCAACAGGGTTGAATTTAATCACTCTTCTCTATTGTGGTATAGTTGAATGAAGTTTTATTTTGTCATTTTAACAATTGTCCACTGAGTTGTTTTGTTTTTTTTTTTGTTTTGTTTTTTTTAACAGTTCAAGCAGGAAGATCTACTTGTAGGCTACTGCAATTATCCAGTCAAAAGATGATGGTAGCTCAGACCTGGGTAATAGCTATCTGACTATATAGCTAATAGAACAGAAGAAATATGGGGGGGCAGTGTAAGAGAGACGTGTCGAGTATGATTTTAGGTTGTTTGGTCTGAGTGACTGGAAGGAAGGAGTTGCTACCAGCCATGATGGGGAATGCTATGAGAAAAGCATGTCAGAATATTTGTTTTAATTCTCCATTTTTGAATTCACTTTGAGTTTTTGCACATTTAAAAGAAACCGTTTAAATCTTCATTATCTTTAAAGTCGACACTTTCTCTTTATATTCATGTATTTCATATAACACATCCTTATCCTTCCTTTTCTAAATTAAGAAATGACTTGCTTTCAGGGACTCAAACTGTTTATTTTTATTATTATTGGATTCAGTGCCAGGAATCATTTTATTTAATTTTTTAAATTATGGTTTTATAATATATACAACCATGTATAAAATGTATTCCTTCAGTTTAAAGAATAAAAAATAATTTAAAAACACAACTGTTCTCTCATCATACAGGTTAAAAGCTAAAATCCATCAGTATGCTGTATCTAAACCCATCTCACATGCAAGGATACATAAAGACTCAAAACAGAGAGATGGAGGAAGACATGCCAACCAAATGGAGAGAAAAAAAAAAAACAGAAGCTGCAATTTTCTTCTCTGATAAAACAGACTTTAAAGCAACAAAGACCATAAG
>CAUYLG010074894.1:0-45746 GCA_963573385.1 Cacajao melanocephalus
GAGCCCAAGAAAGTGCATTTGGTGAGATTTTGCAAATATACCCAAGGCATGTGTTTTGTTGCAATTTCTTTCTTTCTTTCTTTTTTTTTTTTTTGAGACAGAGTCTCGCTCTGTCGCCAGGCTCCAGGCTGGAGTGCAGTGATGTGATCTCGGCTCACTGCAGCCTCTCCTTCCTGTGATCAAGCAATTCTCCTGCCTCAGCCTCCCGAGTAGCTGGGACTACAGACACACGCCACCACATCCAGCTAATTTTTGTATTTTTAGTAGAAGAAGGGGTTTCACCATGTTGGCCAGGATGGTCTTGATCTCTTGACCTCGTGATCCGCCTGCCTCAGCCTCCCTAAGTGCTGGGGTTACAGGCATGAGCCACCACGCCTGGCCAGAATATTTTTTAAAACATTATATTTAACCAGCATTTCTATGGCATAGTGTGTTTGTGTGTGTGTGTGTGTGTGTGTGTGTGTGTGTGTGTGTGTCTGTAAAGGCATGTATGTATGTACAGGGTTCCTCCCAAATTTTTAGCATGTCGATTATAAATTCAAATAATATTAAAAAGTTATTTCAATGGCCTTTATAACAAATAACTGTGTTAAGGAAAATCGCCTGTGTTTCAAAGGCAGGAATTTCCCTAGGTCATACCTCCATCCATGCCTCTATCTGGAGTACCAGAGGGGTTTGAAATGTAAAGTTCTTTGTCTAACTTTCCCGAGTAGGGACTAGGTAGAAATTCCAGGTGAGCTTCTTTGTTCAGAAGGCCCACCAAAAGCCCTGGGAGGAGGGGATCTGTTGTGGGCTCAAGCAACCAATCTGCGGTCAGAGTTGAAGATCGATCACTCCAGAAGAAGTTTGAAAGAACTCCTCTTATTGGATAAGAACATGAATGGGGCAGGAATAACTTCAGAGTTAAAACCCCACAGTCCCTTACCTGTGTGATATTCCCTCTCTGGGATCCCCTCCCACAATAACGTGAGAGATGTCTTTCCCTCTCTCTCTGTGCAGATATCCCCTTCGGATTCCCCTTCCATGGCATGGAAGCTGTCTCTCTTTCTCTCTCTCTATCTAGTAAATCACTTTCTGCTAAACTATTTGGGTCCTATATTTACTTGAACGGTATGCTCACTGTGCCGCCAGGGTCCCTTTCCCTATTCTTGGGGCAAAGAGAGGTCAAGAACCTCGGGCACATCAAATCAGGGAGGGAGCTAAGCCCCATTTCATCCCATGACCCAGTTACAATAAGGACAACTGAGTAAAAACAGAGTCTTTCAAAGGACAAAATTACAACAAATTTAACTTAAAGTTCTTAGTTGTTTTGATTTGAGATTCTATGTTGAGGCAACACTTGATTCCATAATATACAACAAGTGTTCTGACCAGTTAAGGAAAGCAGCTCAGCTTTATAGACAGAAACAGGACAGAAGTATGCAGAAACAAAGAGCAAAAAGCAGACTGGTCATTTCATAGTTACTCTCCTTGTAAAGCAGGGGCAAGAGGACAATAGAATAATAACTGATTGGCTAACATCACGTCTTCATTATCATGCAAATTGACACTGGCCTGTTTATAAAATTAGGCTGTTATCTCTCTCTCCTGATTTTTCGAAAGGCTCAGTTTCAGTCTGATGACATGGAACTTCAGCATAAGTGATACTTTTGATGTTTAGTTTGGTCTGTTGGGACCTAGTGCAGAAGCTTAGTCCAAAGCAATGGCCTCTAGTTGTTTTTATTTAATTGTTTGATACCATGATTAGAAAAAAATATTTTTTCAAGGTATAAAAATGTTTAACTGTATACTTTTTTAATGAAATAAAAGGTGAAAGAATATTTTTGGTAAAGACTAAATAAAATATTAAAAGTCTACCCTGGACCAGGCGTGCTGCAACCGGCTTCTGCCTTGGGCAGAGGCATCTGGATGAGAGGAATGCTATTGTGCCCCCAAATTCAGAGATACCAGATCTCCCACTGTTCACAGGAGGTTTAGTAGTTTCAGGGTTCCTGTCCCAGAACCAAGAAAAATGAGGTTACACAGACACTGGAGAGTGAGCAAGGCAGGGAAAAATTTTGTTGAGTGACAGAAAGAAATCCCTTAGCAGAGAAGGGACCCAAAAGTGGGTGACCCTCTGGGTAAGAGGGGACCCGAAAGCAGGTCGTCCAACATGTGGCTGAGTCCAGGGTTTTTATGGATGCAGAATAGAGGACTGTGTGCTGAGTGGTTCATGGGCAGGCCGGGAAAAGGCACCATTTGATTGTCTAAAAGGCAACAGTGAAGTTTTCACTATGATCAGTCATGAACTTCATCTAGAACTGGTAGCTGAGTTTTCGAGTTTCAGAATGTTTTTGGCCAGAGGTTGGGTTTTACTGAGGACCTGCACTTGTCTGCCTAGGAATTTGTCTGTCTCTTGCCATTTTCAAAATGTCAAATAGTAACTTATGTCCTCTAAACCCTGTATGTAGACATATTTCCATTAAGCGTTTGCTTAACCCTGTGTTTTTCTTACCTTTAGCTTTTGTTTTCTGCTCTTTATGGTCTTCTAGCTTTTCCCATTGTGATTTATTAGTGAAACTTTTTCTTGGACCTCTATTATTATACTTTTAATATCATTGCCATTTTTACATATACAAAATTAATGTTTTAGGTATTTTATATAATGATTTTTTTTAGGGGAAGAGAGTTGCAGTTTCTAACTTACCATTCAAAAAGAATAGCAAAAATATATAGCCAAATGCCTACTGTATTCAAGATTAGAATCATTCTATATTTAAATTAATACTTCATGTACCTTGACGGTTACATATGACTGTGTCTTTCTAATAATATAATGAGACTTGGAGAGCTTAAATAATTTTCCCAAAGTTCCATAGCTAAAAACTGTATGAGCATGTGTTCAAATCATGACCACCCTAAAAACAATGAATATGTGCTTGCTTTCTCTCCTGCTACATAAACTGAAATAAACTTTCTTAAACAGTAACCCATGCCTAAAATGCATGTCTGAGTCTCAACAACAGCATAGCAAATTAATCAAATCCACTGTTTAGCCGACTGAATTTACTCAATTGAGCATTTCAACATAGTGCTTTTTATTCCAACTATATCAAACTACTTTGTAATTTCTAATTCATCCCTACCTTTCACACTTCTGAGGTTTTCTATGAAAACCTCATGTAGAAAGACCATTTGTCTTTCTTATATCAAATACGACTTATCCTAAACTTTCTGGCGTGTCACCAAAAACAAATCCACCCTCCTATAATATGTATATAGATTTCCATTATCTACCTAAATCATACTGCCTAGTGTCATGGAGTTGAGTAGATATTTTTTTCTGAATCTTGCTTTTAGAGAGAAAAGTCCTTATCTTGATTGACTTTACAGCTAGACTGGATAGCATTTCCTACACTGTAGCCTTTAGTAAGTTTGTGTTGAATGAATACATGCATTGTGCTGCTGTTCTTCATCACTCATTTCTATTTGTAGCCATGTTTACAAGTTATTACAGTCTATGCCACTTTCCTTGTTATCCTGTGTATTTAACAATGGCTTATATTTGTCAACCATGGGCTAAATCACCTGGCTATACTAATGCTACAGCATTAATCTGGCATTTTTCTGGTTCTCTGTCTCTTGTCTCAATGTTGTGCTTTCATTCTTCCCAACTGCTTCTTAATAATCCTCAAAGCTTTGGGGAATTTAACCTTTGGCATATAACCACAGTTTTAATTACCTCACTCTTTACATTAATGATCTTCCAAGGAGTGTTCAATGACCACATAGCTACAAGGTCTTGCACTCTTCAGTTTGTATGCTCTAATGGGATTTCTGAAACACATTGGTCACCCAGACCAGAAATCAAAATGGCCGGTTACTATAGCATCTATGATGGTAAAATGTTAAAACAAAAGAGATTAAAGTCAAAAGTTAAAAGATACTTTTTTATCCTATTCTTATTTCCCCTCAGAAACTACAGCATATGCATATATATACATATAAAACCACTCCCTTACCTGTATTGCATTTTGAATAAGAAGTACTGCAGTGAGTGATGTGTGTTTGTGTTTGTGTGTGCATGTTTGTGCTTTTTTTTTTTTTTCGGCCATAGTTGTTGCTTTTGTTTAAGGACAAAAAGAAATGTACATGTACTCCGAAGGAAAGTAACGGACTCATTCTGAGTGCCACGTCTCTCTTATTTCTCTGAAATGTGATTTTCCTTGTTTCAGTCTTCTCTGTTACAAGCAGGTTATGAAGTGTTATTTATCAAAATGATCTTAGATTTCCAGCCTCCAGAACGGTGTGAAATAAAGTTCTGTTTTTCATAAATTACAAAATCTGTGTTATTTTGTTATAGCAGCACAAGTGGACTAAAATAGTGCCTAATTCAATCATTGAATTGCTCGGATTTCTGGAGTGATAGTTTTGAATCAACAGATAAAAAAGGAGTCAGTAGTGCAAATACAATGATGTTTGCATGAACTCTTAATGAATATTTATTCAAAGAGTTTGGTAAATAGTATTCCTCATCTTTATGGGGTTTTTAATAACTCTCACAAGGAGTTCTAAAAAAAAGGTAATGGCAGTACTAATGCATTAATAAAATAAGAAACTTCAACGTTTATTACTTTAAAAAAGAGTATTTTTGTATCATGTCACTCTAGAATGGAATGTGATATGGTTTGGCTGTGTCCTCACCAAAATCTCAACTTGAATTATATCTCTCAGAATTCCCACAAGTTGTGTGAGGGACCCAATGAAAGGTAATTGAATCATGGGGGCAGGTCTTTCTTGTTCTATTTTTGTGATAGTTAATAAATATTATAAGATCTTATGGATTTATCAGGGCTTTCTGCCTTTGCTTCTTTCTCATTCTCTCTTGCTGCCACCGTGTAAGAAGAGCTTTTGGCCTCCCACCATGATTCTGAGCTCTCCCCAGCTATGTGGATCTGTAAGTCCAATTAAAGCTTTTTTTTTCCCTCACTCTCAAGTGTGTCCTAATCAGTAGTGTGAAATTGGACCAATACGGAATGTGTTCTAAAATCATATGTATTGGACACAGGAAAGTTTAGTTTCATATTATTTCTTACACTTAGTATTGCTTCAAATTGATTAATATTAATTTTTAATCTATTTTCAGTGGATGGCATATATAAAATATACATGATTTTTCTCTAAGTCATTGTAGAAGATATTGTTTCTTTGAACTGAGGGAGGCTGAAGCAGATATTTTTTTTTTCTTCAAATTCAACTTTTCTTTAGTCCTACAGATTTTAGTAGCTCAGTTGTGGTGACATTAGGAGGTTGATGAGGTTCCCAGTTACACACCCTTATTTCAAACAATGGGGTCTTCTTTTATCATTGTTATAGATTGGACTACCACAGCCATTTTCACTGAAGAAAGTAGTTAAAATAAAGTTTAAATCTCACTAAAATGGATTGTTTTCATGTTTTTTAACTCCACTAGTTTATGATCTGTGACTGTATGATTCAGTTGGTTTGTGGAAACCAAATCCAACTCTATTTTTACCAGATGTAAAATATTCAGAGGTAGAAATATCTTGCTGCAGCTTTCAAAATAGATTAAACAAGCAAATATGTCTAAAATAAAATAACATGCAATTTAAATGTATGACCAAATAATAAAAACAAATTTGCATAAAGTTAAAGAAATTGTATATTTAAAAGTTTGCTTCTGAGAATCAGTTGAAGTTGCCATAAGTTAAATTGTGTACAACATTATATACGTTATCCATGTATTATGTCTTTTAGTTTCCTCCAAACTCTTGGATCATGTTATTTTGTGAGAGCTGTGGTATTACAACATACAGAACCAAGACACAGTCTAATGATCATATTTACAATTTGTATATTTCAGTTAAATCATTCAACCTAGGTCCTTTATTTCATTAACTATAGGAAAAAAGGAAGAAATCGTTTTCTTGCTTATATTAGATTGTTTTAGTATTATGAGGATTACTTGAGGGAATAGTACTGGGGATGTGCAAACACAGAGACCGTGGACCGTCAGTAATGTTACATCAAAACTACATTAAATAAAATGATGTTATCTGAAGACTTGCTGTATTTCATCACGTAATTAATAATTGCTACTTTGCCCACAAATGAGTTATATTCTTGCTGTTATAATTACTTTTGTTTTAAATCTGGTCTATTAGCTTACATTATAAATTCCAGGATGCATTTTTTTTTAAGATACAGCTTTAGTTCACTGTTCAACAATGACAACAACAAATATTTCTTGATTACTTGCCAATGGTTAAAATAAAGCAATACAATTTCATTGGTATTGTTACATTAGTTAAACTCTTATTTCCTTTTCTCAAAAATTTCATTATTGGAATTGGGAATGATAATGTATTCTGTTATTCATCAAAATCTTTTTGTGGCACCTATTGAGTTAACTTTAACCTAACAACATTTGAAATAATAAATATAATGTGAATAAAGTCATTCTTTTAAAAAACATTTATTGAGTCTAGTTTGTAAAAGCATTAAACCAAGAATCTCAATTCAAGTGGATCAAATTAAATTCCTATAAACAAATAGATCAGAGATAGAGAAAGAAGTAGAGACGTAAAATCATGTTACATAGATGTTTGTAGATAAAGTATCTACAGGAATACTAAGTAAAATACTCTATATTTTCCTCTGTGATTCTTGTTGAAAATAGTAGGAATAAGAAAGAACATTTGTGTGAGGAAGCACAGATATTTAATTCTGTAGCCAAATTTTTCAGTCAAAGCAGGGATTTGTGAGAGAGTCAAGAATTATGTGTGTAGGGATTTGTGAGAGAGTCAACAATTGTGTGCATATATATTTATGTGTTTAGGTGTCTCAGTGACATGATGCTTCTTAGAAAAATGGTAAATTAGTTTTTAGATGAGAAAATAGACTGAGAAGTAATTACTGATAGTGTGAACCATCACTTAATTTTTGGGAGTGGGTTTCATAATAGTTTGACAAATTAGTCACACTTAACCATAGTAATGATAATTAATGCAGGGCCAGAGAGGCAATGGCTCAGGACACATTATAAATTTAATATCCAGATATCCTTGATTTCAGGGTTTGGGATGAAGGTTTGGTATCGGGTGGAGTTTAGCCTCCCAATGAACTTGAGTCCATTACTCTGAAGATTGCATTGATGTAGGATGAAAGATTTAAGCAGATTTACATTTAAAATTTGTGACTAAGAATGCATTTGCACTGAATAAATATTATATATTCTTTCGTCTTACTCACCAAATTGGAAAAGTGCTGTTAGAAAGAGAAAAGTTTAAAGATTAATATAAATTTGTAAAAATGTCATCTAAAAAGCCTTTTCTTTTTACGAGCAGGCCTTATACATGCCAAGTAAGAATTAAGTTACGGTTCATAACATGTCTTCTTCATGATTATAATTTTTAGAGTGCTGAAAGGCTATTACGAATAGTTAAGGATAAACAATTATCTGGAATGTATTATATGCCAGATATTGAACTAAGCACTTTATGTATTATCCTAATTCATTTACACAGTAACTCAGAGACATGTACATTTAATATCCAGAGTGTTGAAAATATAAAAATTGAATTACAGAAGGTTATTATCTCACCAATACCACAATTATTTTGACAATGAGACTCTCTTCTTGAGGTTCCAATCTTCAGATATAAATACAAATTGCAGATGTAATATTAAAACCGTAATAGGTTGTTTATGGGAAGACGTTAAGCACAGCCAAAATGTCTTTGACAGACCTTCCACTAAGAGGTGGGATCTATTTCTTTACTTCTTAAGTCTGGCTTATCATAACTTGGTTTGACTAATAATGAGGCAAAAGTGATGGGTGAATTTTAGTCTAGGTTTCAAAAATATTTGCCATTATGCTTTATGTCCACTTGCAGCACCTCTCTATCTCTGCTTTGTTGTGAAGAAGCCCAGGAAGAAAAGATCTCAGAGGAAGAGAAAGCCAGTCACTTAAATTAGTCCAAATAAGGTTTGTTCCCAACCTAACCACCAGCTGCATACAACCAAACAAAGACCTCCAGGTGAAAGCGGCAGAGAAACCACCCCATCAACCTTTAGAATCATGAGAAATAATACATCTTTATAGAGTCCAAAGTTTGTGGTGGTTTGTAAGCAGCTATTCATAACTGAAACAACCACATTTAAAAGAGAGATTTTAATAAAATAACAATGAAAGCTACATGCATTTTTAAAAGAAACAAGCTTGCATTTTGTAATTTACCTTTGTTTTACATATATATGCATTTTTTCATTTTTGGGAAGTAACTGCTTTTCAAAGGTGATTGAAGGAGTTTATAAAGCAGATGAGGTATTTTATTTCATCTTCAATTTCATAGCAACCCAGTGTATGGGATTCTTAAATAGTAAATACCAGCAATTTGTAATTTTGCTTCTAGAAGATTAAGCATGTGGGAGTTTGAAAAATGATAGACTAAAATATATGTATATGTGTACACATGTATTTATATGCTATTTGATGAAACAAATGGGAACTTTTTACAACAAACTATTATCACAATTCGAGGGAAATGTAGAAAAATGTTCTACATGTAAAAATTTTAAGTGTTTGAGTACTATAGTCTTCTAATCTTTTTAAAGTTATGCTTAATAAACTAGTTCTGATAAAATGTTTTAGAGAATCTCTATTTGAGATTATGCTAAATTCTAAATATCTTTAGCGGGAGTTATATAAAAATAGTAATTTACTCATGAAATTTGAAAAGCAAAAAATATACAGTAAAAATTATTTATATGAGTCAGATAAAGAGAATACTAGAAAATCAGAAGTCATCGTTTATTGCATAATTACAGACTGCATTGTGTTTTATTCACTATTTACTTACATGGCATGAGTTAGAAAAATGGTAAATAATTAAAATAATAAAAATGAGTTAAAACGCATTTCATAGCCAAAAGTAATTATTTAGAGTACTTATAAAAACATTGTATTTACTAACAGATTACAATATCACCTGTGGGTCTTTTTAGGTATCAAATGTGATTAGCATACATTGTAAAATAATCACTTGCCAGATCTCTGAAAATAAAACTGTTTCAGAAATGTTGAAATTTGTATTTCTTCAATGAATTAAGATATAGAATAATGCTTTAATTACTCAGATTATTAAAATGATGCCTATTATTGTGTTTTGAAATTAGCATACAACCAAACAAAGACCTCCAGAATTTTTTCGTAATGACAAACATTTAAAATATATTTACTTAAGTGATACTAAAGAGCTAACATCTAATGTAATTGCTGTAATCTTACTAAGCAATAAATCTGTTATGTAATCTCTTTTAAAGATAAGCTATTTTAATATGGTAAATTATTTCCTTTATATTTATATTACTATCAATTTATATATGTGTGTATACATATATATACACACAAAATATATATATACACAATATATATATATATATACACTTAAATCACCTATATTAGAAAAAATATACAAATTATCTTTTTCTCTATATATGGGTATTCATAAATTGCCTTTTCTAGGGGTAGGAGATGACACATATAAATGTAAAAGTACATGATGATACAGGGTTATTTGAGTAAGTTGTAGAAAGTTAAACAATGGTACATAAAATTCAAACTATTTTGTTCGTCATTTTTCAAGTTAAGTTGTTGGTATATTATCTGACATTTTTGTACTAGTTTATTTATTTTACTTTGACTGCTTTTATTTTTTTGACTAAGCCAGAGCAGCAACATTTTATAGAGTATAACACCAGTTCTTCTAAATATTAGAACTCTCAACAATTTAAGAACAAATCTGTTTTAAATACTTAACTGAAATACACATGAAGTAGTATTGACCTAGTTTTTAGTATAAGATAACTGAACTGAACCATGGAATATATCAATTGTTCAGTTCTTAACATGAAATGGGAGAAGGATTCCCAAGTAGGAGTAAAAGAAGTAATTATATATCAGAAAAGGAGAAGAGGGACTAACTTTGGTAGTATGAAAAAGGTGGGTTTAATGTTAAATCTATTAATATTTGTAAAGCCCTTCAAATAAGCCTGGTACATTGTTGCTTCATATGTACCAGGCATATTTGAAGGGCTTTACAAATATTAATAGATTTAACATTAAACTCTCCTTTTTCAACAAATATATATAAAGCCCTTCAAATATGCCTGGGACATATGAAGCAGCAATGTACCATGCATATTTGAAGGGCTTTATATATATTTGTTAAATAAATTAATAATAAAAGAATGAATAGAATTATTGTGAAATAAAATAATTAAGAAAGCTATTCTTGCTGTTAGGTATAGCATAGATTAAACAAAAACGAAAAGTTAGCATACAGACTATTATATAATATACTCATGAGGTAATATAGAACATATTCAATCAAATTACTCTTATTATACAAATTTAACTTAAAGATTAGGTATAATTGTTTAGAACCTAACAATTACTCTAACACAGTGATTTTACTTTAAACTTATTAAGACAATGCTATATAAATGTTGGTTTGAATAAAGAATATATTTTGGTAATGTTAAACATAATTCACATGGTTGTGGTGGTGTTAATAGCTGTAGAAATCAGAAGACGGGACAACCTGCTTATTGAAGGTAAACTAAATTATAATGCACCAGCTGGAAAAACTCATGCAAACTATTATGATTGTACTGATACTTGAAAACTTTGTTTTATGATTTTGAATCACATAGCAGGAAGCACAGATGGAGGCAATGATAACATTAACATTTCCACTTGAAATAGATTAAATTCAATAATCATATTGGATTTCTAATGTATACAAGCACACTCTCTATAACCGGTAGAGGCAGCCTGCTTGCCTCTTAGTGATAAATGTTCTGATTTTGTGTGTCATTGCATCTCATTTCAAATGTTGAAAGGATGTAATAATTTTGTAATAAATGAAAACATATTTAAGCACATAGTTGGATGCAAACAGCAATTGATAATCTTCCATATTTATTACATTTCATTCCATTTATAGTTGCACTTGTAATCAAGAAGAGAGTAAACTAATGATGTTTGGGCAGATATACCAGCATAACCTCAAAAATATTGGAAACATCTAATCAAATGAGAATTTTGTTCAAATGTTAGTGTTTCAAGCAAAACATTATTTTTATATTTAAAATATTTTTAGTTGGTAAATTAGAGCAAAATCTATTGAAAATATTAAGCCAAAAGTGAATTTAACCAAAACATAAATCTGAAGTAAATTGTATTATGAATAACTTTCAGCCTCACGACTCTTTTAAATATGCTTCTAGCTCCATATAACAAACGCAATAATATAGAGGATAGAACAACCATTTGTTTCTCTAAGACACAAACTTATTATGGAAATAGAATGTCATAAAACAAGGCGCTTAAGTCAGTATAAATTATGAACCCTAAATATTGACCTAAATTGCAGTTCTTATGTTTTGTTAGAGGCCGTGTTCTGTCTTCCTGAAATGCGTTCCTTCTACCGCTTTTGTACATGGAAGCAATTTGAGCAAAAACACATTGTGCCTAATTGACCAGCTAATTATATGAAAATGGCTGTCAGTCAAGCAGTAGTAATTGGCTATTTTCAAAATAAACAATGGTTTAGTGAATTTGACTTTTTCCCACTACAGTTTCTGTGTATACAAATCCATAATTGCTATTCTTGATATGTATTCAAAATGCAATCCTTATATGCAATGAATATTAAAATAAGTGCTCACTTTGCATTCTACTGAATTATAGTCAATGAATAGTAAAATGCTTTACAAATAAAATATTTTAGCTCAAAATAAATATTTTTAAAGATAGATCCATTTTGTGCCAAATACTTGATATTGTCAATCTTAATTTTCTAAGATTTTGCTCTGGTAAATAGAGGCTCTGTCTCTTTCTACACCTGGCATTAAATCACTCATATGTGATTCTAAAATGCAAGGACTTTGAACTCCCCACAAAATAGCATGAGACTTTTCATGACCTACTCTTGTCTATTCTTCTGGATCACGTCTTATTAGTCTTTTATATGTACCAAAGATAGTGATTTAATCATTAAATGGAATGCTTATATATTAATAATAAAATACCAATTTTACTTTCTTAAATGCATAATATTATCTTTTACCTTAATATTTGGATATGCATGCTCTCTGTCTAAAATGTCTCCCTCTGATGCAGCTATTGAAACACCCTTTTTAAATTGTATGATAGTGGTGAATTCCTACAGCAATAGAGGCCATAGTGTTGCTGTGATGGTTGATACTGAGTGTCAACTTGATTTGATTGAAGGATACAAAATATTGATCCTGTGTCTGTCTGTGAGGGTGTTGCCAAAGGAGATTAACATTTCAGTCAGTGGGCTGGGAAAAGCAGACAAATCCTTAATATGGGTGGGCACAATCTAATCAGCTGACAGCATTGGCTAGAACATAAGCAGGCAGGAAAATGTGGAAATAGAGACTGGGCTAGCCTCGCAAGCTACATCTCTCTCCCATCCTGGATGCTTTCTGCCCTCAAACATCGGACTCCAAGTTCTTTGGTTTTGAAACTCAAACTGGCTCTCTTTGCTCTTTAGCCTGCAGATGGCCTATTGTGGTACCTTCTGATCGTGTGTGTACCCTTTGTGTACGTGTGTGTACCCTTTGTGTACGTGTGTGTGTGTATGTATGCATATATATACACACATATGTTCAATTAGTTCTGTCCTTTTAGAGATCCCTGACTAAAACGGTAGCAAATAACCACCACCAGATACAAGAGGGGCACAATTACCAAGATAGAAAGCAACCTTAGAAAGTCATAAAAATGGTTTGAAACAAATCGATTTCTGATAGTAACCAATGTATTTTAGAAGTGTAATAGATCAGCAACCTTCTGAAGCATTATTTGATTTGTTTATGAGAAAAAATAGTATTTACCTATTGTGAATAGATGTCTGACATACCATAATTTCAAATACAGTACCAAGTTTATCAAATACAGTTAGTATAAACAAGGTCAGTATTGAGCAGCATCTGATGCCACAGATAATTTTCATAATAAAGTTAATTCATGAGCCAGTTAAATTCATTAGTAAGTTAGTAATTTCATAGCCAACCACTGCCACAGTTTTCCCTCTTCCTAAATCCATATTTTTAACAGTAAATTTCTTAAAACTCATTGATGAATGAACAAAAAGCACAGTCCTAGTTTCTTGGTAGATTTAAATCTTGTGCTTGCATGAGTTGAGTGTGAATGATGTGGCATTACAGCATTGCCTAGGGTGGACTGGAAACACTTTAGGGAAAATAAATCTAGCTAGTAGACAGGTATCTACAAAATTTACTTAGTGGTTCCCTTTGTCCAAAAGAAAGATGGCAAGAGCTATGGCTTACTCAGAAAGTAACCAAAGGCTTTGAGGGAAGTTCAGAGAAAAAATAAACTTGTGCGATTGTTAATAAAGAGATCTGGGAATGGTATGCGTATAGACCCCTAAAAATGAGATACAAGAGTGCAGATATTTGTGAATATGTGAATATTCATGGTTGCAACAAGGACAGACACTGAATAGGAGGCAGCTGTTAATTCAGCAGACAAGACAACCCATTCCCTAAACTTACTCAATCAGCCTTAGAAGCAATGGGGTCAAGGGCTAGGTGTGGTGGCACATATCTGTAGTCCCAGCTACTCAGGAAAAGAGAAAAATAAAATAAAAAGAACCAATGAGAGCAAGCTGAAGTTAGTACATGACACAACCAAGGGCTTTTCCTTTCTTACCAAATAGAAAAGATTAACACTAACCTGGTGATGCGGCTGCTTTCCTTGAGAACAAGCTAGCCCCCTGGTGGCAGACTGACTATAGTGCATATTTTTAATCATGGAAGGGGTAGCTGTTGGCTCCAATTGGAATACATGGTTAATTTTAATCTGGATTTTTATTTCTTGCCTGATATCCTTCTGCCAGCAATAGCATCTGTGGTTTAGAGAGCACCTTATTTACCTCGTAGAATATTATTTAGATTCACCACTGATCAATTAGTTTAATTTACGGAGTAAAGAAATGTAATGGTGCTTATCTTTATGAAATGTACCGGTCCTACCATACTCCTACCACCCTGAAGCAGTTGACTTCATATGGCATTGGAACAGCTATAGAAGACAACTACAAAGCTAGCTCTCCCTGAGAAAACATCATGTGTAGTTTGTGTGCTGTTTTTAAAAATATGTTATATGTCTATATATCTATCTATATATACACACATATATGTATATGTATATATGTATATATGTGTGTATATATAGATAGATATATATGTGTGTATATACAGTTAGATAGACATATATATACACATAACATATCTTTATAAATATATACACATATAATGTATCTTTATATATAAATGTATATATGTATCTTTATATATAGATATATAAACTTATACACATTTATATATATAGAAAGAGGGAAAGAGAGAGAAATCTATATCTACTTATTATCTATACATTTAGCCATAGGTCTACAAAATAAGAGGTAGAAGATGAAGCGATTTTTCTCATTATTACTTGTAATAATCCACTAAAAAAGTTGGTTTAGGAATCTTATTTCTCAAAGGAGGAAATATTTCATCAGAGGACAAAACACAGTTTTTCATTAAGCTAGCAATAGAAACTGCCCCCTGGCCACTTTGGGCTACACATTCCACTAAACGTCAGATAATGAGGTTGCTCTATTGTCTTGATGATTGAACCTAATTGTCAAGCAGTAATTAGGTTACCACTGTGTAATAGGAGCAGGAGTTCGTAGGTAGGAAATTCAGGGGGATTCTCCGAGTTGCTTCTTATCACTCCCATGGCCAGTAGTTAAAGATACAGAAAAGCTACAACACTCAAAATAGTCAGAGCCACTAATAGCATAAGTGTTTCAGGAATAAAAAAATGCATTCATCTGATAAATAAGATGTTTTAGCAAATTAGGGGCTGGCTGAAGACCAAGGGAAACCAGAAGTAGGAATACGAGACAGAGATAATACCAACTTTCAATAAGGGTATGAAAATAAAGTTGAGAACTGCTGTAGTTACGCACACATTGATTGCTTTGATATGTACATATTGGTTGATATATAAATTATATATGTAATGTTTGTACATATTAGTAATATACTGTACTTGTTAAATATACTTTATATACAGATATATTTTAGTAGTATATTAAGTACAAATATTACTAGTATGTTTACTACATACATATATTTCATTACTAATACATATAAATGTATTAACAATAAATTATTTATAGATTTGCTTAAATGAATATTAATACTTTCCAGGACACTTATAAAAGTTTATAATAGGTAATTGGTGGGAGGCCAGGATTATACTTTTGATCTGAATGACAAATGATCACATTAAACATCAAATTTATATATCACAATTTAAATAACAAGTTATTCTGCATAATATAAAAACAAGTAGTCACACAAAATCACAAATTAAATAGACATTTTAGCCTTGCGTTTTTCAAAAATAATTAACAATAAATGTAAATATTCCATTTTCTTTTAAATTTTGTTTTATGAATTAATAATGATCAAATGGGAAATAAACAGAAAATTATAGTATCCTGTTTAGCACTTTCATCTGTAAGATACAGTGAACCACTTTAGATATTAGAAGCTGGGCATTATGAAACTCTTAAAAAGAGAGAATAATGTATATTCCTAAATCTGTTAATAAGAATGACAGAAAAACAGTTTTTAGATACCTGAATCCAATCAGATGAAAATAATTCTACTGGAACATTAAGTTTACTAAGAAAGGATGATTCTGTCCCTTATTTGTGAACATTCTATCAATCTCGCTCTTTATTTTTTTCCCTTTTTGTGTTTCTAGTCAATGTATTTATTTATTTATTATTTTCACTTTGGTTTGGTTCAAATCTACTATTTCTACTAAGATCATGGGTTTGGGATTCTACTTAAATATTGGTGTCAATATTATTTTAAAAACATATTTCATGATTTAATGTATATTTAGAAATAAATGCTTATTAAAGCATTAATGTAAAATTACAGATGTATTTGGAGTGAAAAAAATCAGTAACTGGAAAATAGCAATTAGCTTGAAATAATAATTTGAATACCATGGGTTAGATTCCTTAATTTTTAAGATTAATTTGAATTTCTCTTACTAATGCCTTTGAAATTCATTTCCTAACATAATCACCTGTGTTCTCTGCTTTAAAAAATTTGTTTATTATTTATCTTATTGTTGCTGGGCTCTGGGGTGCAGGGGAGGCTCAGCTCCCCTGAGAGGATATTTTTCCAGGCTCTTGGTCCCTCACTCACCCAAGAATGGGAGAGGGGCCCACACTGGGTGTGGTGCGCTGGCAAGTAAATATTAGACCCCAGAGAGTTTTTGCAGAAAGCGATTTATTTAGGCAGAGAAAGAGAAAAAGGATATAGAAAAAGATGAGAGACAGAGAGCTTCCACAAGATTGTGGAAGGGGACCCTAATATGGAATCTGAAGAGGTGTGGAAGAAGGGGACTTTTAATCTGGAAGGAATTCCCTCCTCCTCCAAGCCCCCTGGCCTATAAAAAGAGTTCCTTCAAACTTCTGCTGGAGTGATTGACCTTTGATTCTTTCCCATGCCTGCAAAAATTTAAACAAAGATCTCTAATCCCTGGATGGAGAGGCAGCGGGAGGCATGGCACTGGGAAGTTCTTGCCCTTGAAACTACGCCACCTTGTGGACCCAGGAAGAGAATACATTCTCTCATTCTGATTAGTACTTGTACTCTAATTTTCTTTGCCAAAGTGGTTGAACAAGTGACCTAACTCAATACTTTTAATGCATGTCCATTCAATTTCAGAAGCTGAACTCAGCGTACATTTATCTGGTACTTTACATGTAATTAGCACAGATATTGTACCAAAGTATGGATGTCCAAAGATGAAAACATAATCTTTCTGCTAGAGGAGATACTTGAAGTAATGATGAGATTACCTAAGGAAAAGGATGTAGAATAAGAAAAGGCGCTGATCTGTAGCAGAATTCTGTGAGATTCTAAAGAGCATATAAGCATATACATCTATTGCCATTTTAGGGAGCAATAGTGTACATATCAGGGTTCCTTCTGTCAGAATGAGCTAAGATAAAAAGAATCATCAGATATTTAAATTGGCATTTCACAAAACAGTGCTCCCTGAAGAAAAACTTGTTTCCTTAAAAATGAAAGGGAGGTCAGTTGTGGTGCCTCACACCTGTAATCCCAGCACTTTGGGAGGCTAAGGCAGGCAGATCACCTGAGCTCAGGAGTTCTAGACCAGCCTGACCAACATGGTGAAACCCTGTCTCTACTAAAAATACAAATATATATATATATATATATATATATATATATATATATATATATATGTCAGGCGTGGTGGCATATGTCTTCAATCCCAGATACTCAGGAGGCTGAGGCAGGAGAATTGCTTGAACCTGGAAGGTGGAGGTTGCAGTGAGCTGAGATCATGCCTCTGCTCTCCAGGCTGAGTGACAGAGACTCTGTTTCAAAAAAAAAAAAAAGGGGAACTTTGAATGTCAATTAATGAATACTCGAGAACATAAAGTACAATAAAAATAAAAATAAATAAATAATTTCCAGCCAAGATCTTGGGGGGTGGGTGCGGGTAGGGGGAAGAAAAACCCGAACTTAGAGTAACTAAATAATTTTCTGAATCTCAAAGTTTAAAAGTAAACCAACATTATACATAGATAACCATAGAAGGAAGATAAATAAAATACATAAGAACTTTTTCCTACAATGAAGATAGAATCAGAATTCCATCACTAATTTTCTTCTACAACACTAATTACAAGTAGATAGGAACACAAATTCCACTATCCAGGGAAAAAGAATTGTGACTCGAAATACATACAATTAAGTGGGGATAGATTATCTGTTTAGTATCTGTTTATTATGTTAATAAATAACTACATAAAATTTAAGAAAACACTTTAAGATAAATATGTTGTGCAAAACATGTATTTTTAAAAATGTCTCAAGACTTCAAATACCAGTCATGATATAATCTATGGAATTAGGCATCTCTCAAAAAAATTCAGAAAAACTCACATAGCAAAGAATTGATGTAGTTACTCTTATGCTGAGAAATAACTATTTTAGGCACCTGACAGTTTAATCCTTACTTAGAAACTCTTCTTTTTTCTCTCTCTCTTTATTTTTCTTTTTTATATTTTCGTTTCTTTTTTTTTTTTTTAAATTATACTTTAAGTTCTGGAACACGTGAAGAATGTGCAGGTTTGTTACATAGCTATACATGTGCCATGGTGGTTGGCTGCACCCTTCAATCCGTCACCTACATTAGGTATTTTTCATAATGCTATCCCTCCCCTACCCCTCCACCCTCCGACAGGCCTCCGTTTGTGAAGTTCCCCTCCCTGTGTTCATGTGTTCTCATTGTTCAACCTCCACTTATAAGTGAGAACATGCGGTGTTTGGTTTTTTGTTCCTGTGTTAGTTTTCTGAGAATGATATTTTTCAGCTTCATCCATATCCCTGCCAAAGACATGAACTCATCCTTTTTTTAAGGCAGCATAGCATTCCATGGTGTATATGTGCCAATCATTGATGGGCATTTTGGTTGGTTCCAAGTCTTTGCTATTGTGAATATTGCTGCAGTAAACATAAGTGTGTGTTTGTCTTTATAATCCTTAGGTGATATACTCAGTAATGGAATTGCTGGGACAAATGATATTTCTGGGTCTAGATCCTTGAGAAATCACCACACTGTCTTCCACAATGGTTGAACTAATTTACACTCCTACCAACAGTGTAAAAGTGTTTCAATTTCTCCGTATTCTCTCCAGCATCTGTTGTTTCCTGACTTTTTAATGATTGCCATTCTAACTGGTGTGATGATGTTGTTAAAAGTGGCTAGCCATATGCAGAAAACTAAAACTGGACCCCTTCCTTATCTTATACAAAAATTAACTCAAGATGGATTAAACACTTAAATGTGAGACCTAAAACCATAAAAACCCTAGAAGAAAACCTAAGCAGTATCATTCAGGACACAGGCATGGGCAAAGACTTCATGACTAAAATACCAAAAGCAATGGCAACTAAAGTCAACACTGACAAATGGGATCTAATTAAACTAAAAAGCTTCTGCACGGCAAAAGAAACTACCATTAGTGTGAACAGGGATCCTACAGAATGGGAGAAAATTTTGCAATCTATCCATATAACAAAGGCCTAATATCCCAAATCTACAAAGAAATTTACAAGAAATTTACAAGAAAAAACAACCTCATCAAAAAGTGGGTGAAGAATGTGAACAGACACTTTTCAAAAGAAGACACTTATGTTGCCAGCAAACATATGAAAAAAACTCATCATCACTGGTCGTTAGAGAAATGCAAATCAAAACCACAACAGGAAATTCTTCTTTTCATGTTGAAGAAACTGAGACTTAGAGAATATTAAAAACTACAGATGCTTTTTCTAATGTGGCCAACTAATATATATTCTTTTCAAGTATATATAAAACATGTTTAAAAATGAACTATATGGTGAGCCAATAAAAAAAGTTTAAACAGATACCAAATCATTAAAATGATAAAGAATATTATTCTCTTACCTCAGTAAAATTTAGTTAGAAAGCAATACAGGAAATACTAGAAAATATGTAAAAGATTGAAGATTCACATAACAATGTCAAAATACCTCATAACTCAAGAATAAATGAAATTTAAAATATCTAGAAATAATAGTATAAAATAATAATAATAATGTGGCATATTACATATGATGTGACATATGGAATCCATAAACTACAAATCTTAAAAAAATATTTTGAACTTTAAAAGCATAAACTAAAAACTAGACACCCTAATATGTAGGATAGTATGATTGACTTTATACTTCCTGTAACTGGGTTTTTCCTTGGATGCTGGTGATTGTTGTGGGTTCTTGGCTTCCAACCTCTTAAGGAATAAATGATGGGGCCACTGCTGTTGGACCATATGCTCGTAAAAGTAAATATTGGACCCAAAATGTGTTGCAGAAAGGTGATTTTATTTAGGTAAAGAGAAGGAAAGGAGAAGAAGAGAAAGGTTTCCACAAAGAGCGTGGGAGGGGATTCCTGAGGGTAAAATCCCAGAGGGAGCTCCCACCATGTGGGAGGGGATTCCAGAAAGTTGGAAATTGATGCAGGTGAGGGAGCATGGACTTTTATCCTGGGAGAAACCCCCACCTTCTCCAAGACTCTGGGCCAATGAAAGGAGTTCCTTAGAACTTCCGCTGGAGTGATTTACTTTTAGTTTCTTCCCTCACCCTCGAAATTCAAACATAAACTGTTGAATCTCCTGGATGGAGAGAGATGGGAGGTGGGCATGGCACCGGGAAATTCTTGCCCTTAAAGCTACACCCCCTTATGGACCCAGAAAGAGAACACATTCCCTCATTCCCACATCTAGTTGTACTCTTAGAAGAATACTTCAATTGATCTGCTTTCTAACCAACAAAGGGGAGAAATATAACTCATCTAGTTTTCATTCAGAAATTTATAGAGTATATTCTGTTGCATTAGCCAAGGTACTTAAACTCTGACAAAGTAGCTGTGAACATTCACAATGCATATAACCAAGATAAATAAAAATATGTATTGCAGCAACCTTGTCACTTTTATTAATTTCATAAAGTAACAGCAAAAATAGAAACCATACAGTAAACACTTCAAGTTAACTCAGAGAGGTAGATCTTCACTCTCACACATGTTGCAAACCTTTCTCCCTAAAGAAATATTAAGAGGTGTTGACTTTTTTCAGGAGTATAATAATCTCCCTGATAGCCTCTCAGATGTAGAATTATCAATAGTTGATTGAAATTTCTAATTATATTTATCTTATGCTCACCATATATGTTTCAATTTGTTTTAAACATTCTACTTTAAACAAATCAACTTACATAAATTTTACATATCAGACAAAAGTACCTAGAATTTGACATATCAGAAATAAGAAACTATATTCCTGAAAATCTTGTGATTTTTCTCATCATTTCTTCTACAGCAACAGGCACAATATTTGGAGAATACACAACTGTCGAACACTGTTAATGAAATATATTTGAGAATGAAGAAAATGCAGAATATATTAGCAGTATTTCAAAGCAATTAACTGGAAAAACAACCAAAGCACATCCATTATGTAATTACCTCAGACACTCAGAGCTGATCTATATTGAGAACTGACATCAGATCCCTGGGTAATGAAATGAAGACAGAGAAAGAGGTACGGATTGATAAAGTCTCATCATATTACAGTGCAATTTTGTTTAATAATGGGGTCTGTCACTAACCCTCATTAAACATTTAAATCATTGGGTAAGTGTTGAATAGTCTTGCCTGCCTCAATGACAGGCGCCTATGGAGGAAATTACGTTAGTTTATCTTACAATTGGGAAGGGAAAAATCTTCCAAAATGTCATTTGGGATGCCATGCACAGTGAGATGGGTAGATAGTATCCTCTGAATAGAACAAATGCAACTAAATGTTGCCAAGCCTTTAGTACATAAAGCAGTTCTTGATGCAGGATAAACATGGTCACTAAAGAAAAACAGCAAAAAACACAAGGCACATGAAGAGCCTGGAGCACCCTTGTTGACATTGGCTACACATGCCTCTTCCTCACAATCGGATTTTCTTATTCACTTCCCTAAAATTGTCTTTAAAAAAAAATGATTACAAATAATTTGAAAAATTAAAAAATAGTTTGAAAAATGTCACTTGAATTCAGGCTAAACACTAATTTTGCCCAAAAAGCACATTGGAAAAATTTTATGAATATCAAATTGTTCACTAGTATTTATGATTTATTCTATCTTAAACTATGGGATTTTGCATTGGAAATGATTTACCAAGATCCTCCAGCTTATAGTGAATGTCCACATGTCTTTCTTATTATCAGCTCAATTAGATATTGCCGAAAATTAGCCACTATTCGGGCTTGATCACTTATACATGGCCTACACTGTCAATAATGAGTTTGTGAATATAGTTCAGGTTCTGATAATAGATTTTCCTTTAGCAAACTATGCCTGTCTGTGTTGTTTAAAGTTGACAGCTGAAAAGACTTACCTAATAGCACATCAGTTCATCTGGGTTACAATCTAAGAATTATAAACAAATAATGGAATTCACAGAGTAGAAACTAAAATACTGAGAAAAAAATAGTTCAGAAAGGCCTAATATTTTCTTCTTAAACATTCATTACCATTAACTATTCCTCTTTGCATTAAAAATAATTCAATAGAATGCCAATATGAGGTTTTCAATATTTTATTAGTCTTTCCTTTTATCTGATTTCTTCTCCCTTTGAAGATAAAAGAAGTATTTTAATTAGGATGCAATGGGAATAAATTCAGAATTAGCATATGTTGGTGTTCAATAAATGCAGTTTTAATTATAACCTTCTCCTGTTTATTTCAAAGTTTCAGAAAAAAGCGCATCAGAGACAAAAAAAATATTTCTTAACATGTTATATTTAATGACATATTGCCTGAAACTTCATTTTGATGTTGGTACATGCATTTTCTAATTCTAAAAGCCTAGTTATCTTTTTAGATGAGGAAAAAGTCCAAAGAATATATAGATGTTGCCTCATTGCTTTATACAGATTAGGGAGCATGTTTCCTTACCTGAGAATTTATAGAGTTACTCCAGAAAATATCCTGTTTCATCAAAAAGTCCTGGAATCTGTCAGTCAATGTCCTAGGTGCACTCCATTGTAGAGAAAACCAGAGACAGCAAAGGGATCTGTAGATCTCAAACTACAATTGACTCTGTTTACCTAATGACTTATAAATTTTTTCTGCAGGTTACCTGAGCATTAAGATGTAGAAAATCCTTTTCTCAGGCAACACATAAAATGAAATAAAATGAGTTCAAGCATTCCTAGAAATTTTATAATAAATTGTGGAAAAATTGTTTTAATAATTTGGAAAGAAAGAATTAAGGTTAATACTGCAGAAGCTAATTTTTTTATTACGGTGTATATTTTTTATTATGTCAAATTAGCATTTCAGATCAATTACCTTTAGGTATTTATGTACAGAAAAGCATACAACATTTTGGGAGGCTGAGGCAGGTGGATTGCTTGAGGCTAGGAGTTTTAGACCAACTGAAGCGACATAGTGAGACCTCATCTCTACAAAAATTAAAAATAAAAATAAAAAGTAGCTGGGTGTAGTGACATGCACCCGTAGTCTCAATTACTTGGGAGGCTGAGAAGGGAGGATCACTTGAGCCCCGGAATTCGAGGCTGCAGTAAGCTCTAATCACCATGGCACTCTTTGCTGAGCAACAGTGTGAGACCCTGTCTCTAAAGATTTAATTAACTAATAAGAAAACTATTCTAATTATATATATTGTCTGAATTTCAAAATACATGTAAACATCTAAATTTTCTGTTTCATTTCCTACTTAATTTTAATTATCCCACATTGGGTTCCAAATATCTTTGTGATGGTTATCTTGAATTTTGCTACTGATCAAAGAAATTGCAGGCCATTTAAGCAATATTAGTACACAGTTATAATAAGATATGACAAATTAAATTGAACAAAGTTTTAGTCTCAACTAGTTACATTATGTTAAAACTATAGGACCAATTTTACTTTCTGTAGACCTACTGTAGAAAAAAATTAAAATTTAAATATATGAAGTCATAAAATTCAGTATCTTACTATATGATTGAACTAACTTGCCAATGATTTGGGTTTCTAACTGCGTTCATGCCTTGGGTGATTGGGTTTGGGATGTATTTGGCATAGAGATAACATCATTAGATATGGTTTCCAGATTTACTGGTTTGATAATGGATCAAGAGGGTGACTAAAATACCATCTATTTGCAAATGAAATTGGAAGAAGAAAAGGAAATAAATGCAGTATTAATAAAAGAATAAAAAACATAAAATGAAGTTAAGAAAAAAGTTTAGTAGATATAAATAACCAATTAAATTGAGTCTTGTCATAGATTCTTAAGATATTATATATTCTTTAAGTGCTACAGAAATTGATACTTTATGTAAGTTTAACTGAACTACACATGTTCCAGGTTTTACCCAGCTAAAATTAATGTCTATCTATTGAACTGCCCCAAACCTTGTTTATCATGATCACTGTATGTTAAAAAATATGTAAATACATTTTTTGATGGCAGGTAGAAAGGTATATATGGAATACATCTTTACACATAAGCCATTACGTTGCCTCACAGAGAGTTGAATATGATCAGTTTCGTGAAATTGTAAGTTTACTGCACTGTGGGAGATATTTACCTTTCTAAACCAGTTTCTTCTTTTCTACATGGTATCACCAGCAAAAAGCAATCTGATATTTACACAGAAAAACAGAAGTAGAAGTGATAGTGAAAATGAGACTGACCTAAACCAGAAAAAGGCAATTGTACCTGACTCTTTAAACATTTATACACTTCCAGTAGCCAGTACTGTGTAAATACCAAGACAAGAATAAGGCCCATTATAACATTCTTCAATAATTTGATGACTTATTTAATATATTGGCTAACTCCAATTTTGTTAAGAATCATGTTCAGCAAAAGAGACCTGTTCTAAACATGTTTATTCATTATATACAAGACAAATCAATTCTGCTTCTCTTGTGTTGTGTCCAAATGAAGATGAGCATCATTTCAATGATAATCATTGGTTCAAAATCAAATGTGGAAGGTAAATCAGAATATGTTCTAAGTTAGCCCTGGATCCAGTCTTGTTCAATCATTTAGATCATTGGATTCTATAATAAAATATCAGAATATATTAAATAAGCTGATACGTGATAATGACTGGAAGGAATAAATAACACCTTGAGGAAGAAAGTAAAAAATAGCCTTGATAATTAAAAAATTAGTTAACTTATTTCCAAATGTTGAGAGAGAGAGAGAGAGAGAGAGAGAGAGAGAGAAAGAGAAGTATTTTTATTTTCTTTTATTAATTTGAACGTTTCATGACAGTAAGAATTAACTAAATTAATTAGAAGCAAATAACTGATAAGAAGAAACTAATTTGGAGATTTATCAGTAGTGCCATAGTCACAATTATTATCCTTTTATTAGCAATGGATTTTATATGAATAATTAGATATTAAATATGAGACCTATAGCTCAAATATATTTGACCTCTCTATGATTTATTCTCATGAGTTTGGATAGACCATCATAATATTTATCACATTGTGAACATTTATTTCTACCATTCATCAGCAGATCATAGAAGTTTACACAGTGCTCAAGGAAAAGATTGGTTTCTATACATTAAATCATAGGATAGAAGCTCTCATTGTAGAAAAATTTTAAAGAAATGGAATGGAAATGGAAATTAGTTTCTGTCATTTCTCTCTTAGTTTGGCATCATCTTTCTCTGCCTTTCTAATAACATAGAATGCCTGAAACATGACAGAAAACAGAAGCTGATTACTATGACAAAAAACCATAATGCAGAATATGGGGAGAAATGGAGAATGGCAGTAATCTTTGTTATTTACCCAGCACACTCCCCTTCTAGGAGGTTAGATAAGCATTGTCATTATGTAACATTAAGACTGGATGTTTCCTCTTAAAAATAAGTAGCTAAAATAAGGACATGGTGGTTTCTTATTTTGAAACTTTAGAAAGTACTACATTATATTGTAAAAGCGATGTGTGAATTGTGAACTATTTCTCTTACAAGGCAGAAAAAAAGGCAAAATATTACTGTAATATTGACTTTATCCTACCACAAAACCGTATGAAATCTGCTGTAAATGTTTTACTGTATTTTATGTTTACAATACTGGCCTTTTGCAGATCATTATATTTGATAGTGTTCTTGATGTTAAAAATTACTAAACTAATTTAAGGAAAGATCCATTGCTAATAAAATACAATCTCAACAATTTTAAATGCTACTTCTTATGCAAGACATTTGTATTTTTTATGCAAGACATTTGTATTTTGTCACTGGTAAACATTCAAAAGCTTTTAATTAATGATCATTTTTTTTCTTAACGAGGTCAGAATATTGCTTATTTTTTAAAAGAAAAACAAACAATTACAATATTAGAAAATATGCTATTTTTCCAAGTTTACTAGGCTAGTTTTCTAACAAAGTTGTTATCATTCCAACATGCAATACTTTCTAGCAAAGTTGATCTTGCCTTTCAAAAAGTCATCTTGATTGGTTGCCAATTAGTTTATTTTTTGACATCAGATACCACCTATTACCTACTTTCTCAGACTTTCCTAGAAAACTTGAATTGGCCTGAATCAGATAGATTAAAAAATAAAATATTTTCTCTAAGTGTCAACATTTTTAACTCTGACATATAGTCCTAAGCACATTCTTTAGCATGCTTATTTCTTTAACTACTCAGGGAACCTAGGCTATGTGAGATAACACATATATACTGAAGTACCAAAGGTTTAACACCATAAAATCTTATTCCTCAATCAGATTATAGCCTGGTGAGTCTACTGGGCTGCTTTCCTCCAATTCTAGACCAAGGTTGCTTCCACCGTGGTTTTATACTACGTGGTCTATGTGGCCTTCAAAGCCTCAGGAATAAGAAGAATTGATTAAAGTGTTATGCCAGATATTTAAAGGGCAAGAGCTGAAAGTCACTGACATGGCTTTCTCCACCTTCTATTGGCTATAGGTCAACCAAGTCGCCTCTGACCTAACTACCATGGGGAATTGAAAATAAAACCTTTCTGTGTACAAACACAAGAAACAGAAATATCTTATTAGAGATAGGATGTTGCTGCTGGTCTGTCTATGAAGAAGCAAACATCTGATGAGTAGACAGCAACTGACTTCTCAAAATCTGGATAGGCAATATGATTTTTAGAATAACCTTAGAAAATCATAAATAGAATTAGGGCAAAGAATGGTCAAGGTACATAATTTGTTCAAGCCCTTTGAATGTTATTAATTCAAAAAATAAATAATAGTGAATCAAAAGGACATGAACTGATATTAATTGACTAAACACTGAAAAAGAAGAAATTTACTATAATTTCTGCCCCAGCCAGTGTTTTGAAAATAAGCACATAGTTTTTTTTATCGTGTATTAAGATATCTATCTATAAATGCATACATTTGGACAATGTAATCTTTAATTTATTTTTTCACTTATAAAACTTTGTAGTCCTACAGAAGTATCATAAACTCTTTTTATTCCTTTCTTCCAAAATGTAAAAATCATTCTTATAACATATAGTAAGTAGCACTAAGCAGAATACAGAGAGTAGGTCTTGCTCTATAGTTGAAGTTGGTGCAAATAGTTGCATAGAGTATAATAAATGTTCTTTTCATGATCTAATATATATAAATATCTGCATAAAATTATTTTAAAAAGTAGAAAAAAATTTATAAAAATGTTTTGCAATCTATGTTATCTCTAGGCACTCAATTGTAAATACTATCAATTCACAAATTGAAGGGACAAGCCAAAGAATGGGAGAAAATATTTGTAAACTATCCATCCGACAAAGGGATTCATAACCAGAATACATAAGGAGCTCAAACAACTCCAAAGGAAAAAAATCTAACAATCCAATTAAAAATGGGCAGAAGATCTGCATAGACATTTTTCAAAAGAAGGCATACAAATGAAAAACACATATATGAAAAGGTGCTCAACATCACTGATCATCAGAAAATGCAAATCAAAACTACAGTGAGATATTATCTCACCCCAATTAAAATCACTTTATCCAAAGATGGGCAATAATGAATGCTGGTGATGATGTGGAGAAAAGGGAACCCTCATACATTATTGGCGGGAATATAAATTAGTATAGCCACCCTGGAGAACAATATGGAGGTAACTAAAAGCAGACTACCAGATTACCCATGAGTCTCACTGCTAGATATATATACCCCTCAGAAAAAGAAATCAGTATATTAAAGAGATATCAGCACTCCCATGTTTATTGCAGCACTATTCATAATAGCCAAGATTTGGAAGCAACATAAATGTCCATCCAAAGATGAATGGATAAAGAAAATACGGGGTACATATACACAAAAAATACTATTCAGCTATAAAAAAGACCCTGACATTTGAAACAACATGGATGGAACTAGAGGACACTATGTTAATTAAAAAAAAAAAAAAAAGCGAAGAATGAAAAGACAAATTATGCATGCTTTTACTTATGTGTAGGAGCTAAAAGTTAAATCAGTTGAACTCATGGAACAGAGAGTAGAATGATGGCTGCCAGAAGCTGGGAACAGTAGTGAGATGGAGAAGTGGGGCTAATTAATTGATTAAAAAATATAGTTTCATAAAGTAAATAAGATCTACTATTTGGTAGCACAACAGGCTGATTCCAGTCAATTAAAATTTACTGTACATTTAAAAATAACTAACAGTATAATTGGAATGTTTGTAACACAAAGAAATAGTACATGCTTGAGATGATAGATACCCCCATTTATCCTGATGTGATTATTACGTATTGTTTGCCTATACCAAAATAGTTTACCTTATAAATATATATACCTACTATGCACCCATAAAATTAAAAATATATTTTTAATTGTTAATATTGACATTCAAAAATATTATGTATTTTGTAATCCATAATTATCAGAAAAAATGTTAGCATTTACTATAATGAATTAGCAGAAATAAATTTTAGTAAATCTCAGTCTAAGACTGTGTTATAATGTTATAAACATTTAACAATTTTAACTTGTATAAAAGCATCCCAAACTCAATTCATTTTACAGTACATGGCTGTAAGAAAAATTTTTCAAAGGGTAAAAGTAATGTTTTACATAGAAAACATTACAGTTATCCTGATTAAAATGTTTTTAAAAGGTAAGCTATAAAGTAACATTGCAGATTAAACTGTATGCACATTTATCAACTTCATAGAGATATAGGAAAAAATAAAGATGTACAATGTATAAAATAACTGTTTTTTCCAAAATTATTTAATATCAGTTATTCACTGCTAATAACAAAACAAGAAAGTTTTGAGATAGAAAAAGGAAGTGACAGACATGAGCCATACTTACTGCGCTGAATGGCCTTATAGCAACTCAGTTCCATCACCATTTCCTTTTAATGCTGAAAACTTGATTTTCCAAAATTTATGTGGGTACTTGTTCCAACTTAGATTTTTCCAAGGACAGGAATGTGTGGGAGATTTAAAAAGCAAAGACAAATAGATATCATTTTTCTTTGGAAGTAGTTTCACCAGAGGAACTGGCAAATAAGAGATTCAAAGAGTTTTCCAAACAGTCTTTGATGAACCATGATATTCATCACTATAGAATGATATAGTTTCTAGAAGATTCTTAAGGAATTCTGAACATTTCAGCAACTTCCAGACCAGCTTTGGCAACCACTTTTTTTCAGTATGTTGGTTTGAGATCTTCAGAGAATCAAAAATTCTAATACTGGTGGCAACTCCTTTGACTTTTAATGGCAGCTTCTTTTTCCTCTATTATGCTTGTTTCACAAGAACATTTAAGTTTAACGTAGATATAGGCAGTTAAATCTATATTAATATTTTAAAGCCAGGATATTTAGGGTAGAAATGGTATTTAGAAGATTCATCTGCCCAGTTTCTGAAAGCACAAGTAAGTGGCATTAAATAGGTTCACACCTATTTTTGCTTTATTACAGCCTCTTCCTCAACATGTAGTTAGGACTTCATGAGAAGTCTCCTACAATCTGGCAACTGAGGAAGAAATGCCTTGGGCATATTTTATATGATGACCTGGAACTACCTGAAAATGGATAGCAGTAGCATAATGATTTTACATGGATATCGTCTGTTGTCGATTTGACACCATAAGAGCTCCCTTCTAAGTTTCTTACTATGTTTATGAATGCCAACTTTCCATTTATAGTTCCGTTTATAGTCTAGCATTTGCCAATTATAGAAATCTGTGCAATGTTGAGAAGGCAAAAGTGAAGCCAAAGCCCTTATATTCCACAGGCAGTTGCTACTAGATGTGTAGGCAGATTTGAAATTTTCTGTGATTTCACTTCAATCTGAATACCACCTACTTTACCACTGCAGACTGAGAGTGATGCTGGGAGCCATTCCAACAAACCCACAAAATTTAGCAGCTTTGAAAAACAGGAACTAATATATACTATCAAGGTTTTATGTTGCAGTCAGATTCATTTACCTTCACTTTATGTTGCAGGAACTAATATATACTATCAAGGTTTTATGTTGCAGTCAGATTCATTTACCTTCACTCCCATAGGTTTTTTTTTCCATAGGTTTTTTTTAATCCACTAATATGTATTAAATTTTAATAGAAGGATACATAGAGAAACTTTAGTTTTTCTTACTATAAGCTGATCTAGTCATGGAATTCAGGTTTGTCACCCTCGGGAAGTAGTAATTAAGCTTATATCAGATGTTTAAGTAGGTGATATATCATCTAACAAAATATATAACTTTACAAGTAGTTTCAGTTATGTAAAATCCTACAAGTAAAATAATTAAACATTTTATTTTCTTTATCTTTAATGTTTAACTGTTTTTCAATTATTTTGTGTGACAGTGTATAAACACAGTATTTACAGAAAAAAGCACTAGAAAATAAAATCATGGAGACATTAGCCTTTTAATTATTCTGCACATTTACTTCTAAGATACATAAAACTTTGATTGTATGTACACAAATTTTGTGGAAAATTATTTTTCTGTATATATGACTGTTGTATACTTTCTTATTCATTTACTATATCCCTATAACACTAAAAGTTGATAATTTGCTAAAGGTTTCAAATTTTTTTCTTTCTTTAAATAATGCATTTTGTAGGAATTGTGTTGCTGCTCTAGAGGACCAGTAATACAGCACACAGAAGCCAATACAGCTCAGAAAGCTCTCCCTCCAGGGAAAGAGAAGAGTGAATCACGTATCCAATGTTCTGGCTATTCAAGATTGTTGCCTGAGGGACTGATTTCTCTCTAGTCTGACTCAGAATAATTATAAAACACATACTCTCTCTGCCTGGGGGCCTCTGTGAACAAAAAACAGAGCTGGGAGGCAGGCTGTTGCTTCATAAAATCTATGATGCAGAAGATAGATAACAGAGGGAGGAAGAAATTATAAGCTTCTGACAAAAACAAAAAGAAAGAAACTGGAACATTCCTATAAGTAGAAAGCTACATAAACAAGTCTATTGAAGACACACTACAAAAATAAATAAATAAATAGATAGATAGATAAATATAAAAAACTTGAGAAGTCACATGAATCTCTAGCCAGGGTGACTGATAAAAGTCTTTCCCAGGACAAAGCAAGTTGGTAAAGACTGGACAAATTGGCTCTTTTTTTTCCCCTCAAATGCATGAATAACTTACAAAGTTGTAAGTAACATCAGGAAACAAGGAAAACTGAATTAAAAAAAAATAAGTTCCTTGAAACTGACTCTAAAAAAAGAGAGATTTATGAATTACCTGATTAAAAATTCAAAATAATTATTATAAGACATGCAAATACAGGTAATTTGAAATTGTTTCATCAAAAGAGTAAAAAGAAAAAAAGTATGAAAATAATGCAAAAAGTCTAAAATATTAGTGGAACAACATAGAACAATATATGCATTATTAGAGTCTAGGTAAAGAGAAAGTGAAAAGGATATAAAGCTTATTGCAAGAAGTAGTGACTGGAAACTTTCCAAATCTGTGGGAGGAAATGGATATCTCAATTAAAGAAGCTGTAGTAACTTCAAACAGGGTAAACTCAAAGAGCACACAAAGACACATTATAATCAAATGGTCAAAACTCAAATACAAACAGAACATTTTGAAGCAAGGAGAGAAAAGACATCCAGCATACAAGGAAGCCATTATAAAACTATAAGTGGATTTCTCAGCAAAATCTTGCAGGACAGAGGAATTAGAATAATATAGTCAATGTACTAAAAGAAAAAAAAAACACTGGCAACCAAGAATACAATGTTTATCAATATTTTTTCTTAAAAAGGAAAAAAAAAAAGATAAAAACACTCCAGGATAAATAAGAGCTTACAGAATTGATTATCACTACAATTGTCATAGAAGAAATGCTAAAGGATGTCCTTTAATTTAAAACAAAAATAAGCTAAACAACAAAACAAAAGCATATGGAAGTATAAAGCTTACTGATAAGAAATTATATAGACAAGTAGAGAATATAGTGATCCTGAAATGGTGGTGTATAAATCACTTTTAATTCTGGTATAAAAGTTAAAGTACAAAAGTATACATAAATATAAGTATAAAATATGTTCATGGAAACAATATAAAGATGTAATTTGTGATATCAATAACATAATATGTAATGGTTGGTTTGTATGCAATTGAACATAACTTCAATTAAAATGTTATTGAATTATTGAACTTAAATTATTAAAGTTCAAATAAGATAGGATGTTATAAACCTAAGATATTTTAGGTAAATGCCATGGTTACCAAAGGAAATACCCACAGGTGTTACAAAAAAGAAAATAAAAAGAAATCAAAGCGTATCACTCCATAAATATCAACCAAATGCAAAAGAAAACAAGAAGTGACAAAAGAGATACAGTATCTAGAATATGGACAGAAAACAATTTTACAAATGTTAATAGTAAACCTTTTCCTATCAATAATAATTTTAAATATGAATGAATTAAACTCTGTCAAAAGATAGTATAGCTAAATGGATTTTTAAAAAAGATCCAATTATATGCTAATTATAAGACCCTCACTTTAGATTTAAGAACATACATAGATTAAAAATGAAGGAATGGAAAATAATTTCATGCAATTGCAATCCAGAAAAGAGCACAGGTTTCTATAGGTATACCATACAAAATTACTTTGCATCAGATTTTATCACAAGGGACCAAAAAGGACATTATAAAATGATCAAAGGGTAAATTCATAAAGAAAGTATGACAATTATAAACACATATGCATCTATATACATTTTCGAGCATCTAAATATATGAAGCAAGAATTGACAGAAGTTAAGGCAGAAATAGGCAGCAACATAATAATAGTAGAAGTTTTCAATATTCCGGTTTCAATAATTGATAGAATATCCAGACAGAAAATAAATAAGAAAAAAAAAGACTTGAACAACATCATAGATCAAATAGACCTAAGAAAATATGTAAAACCTTTTACCCAAGAGCAGAAGAATACACATTTCTCTTACACATAGATTTTCCTCTGAATAGATCACCTTTTAGGTCACAAACAAGTCTTAACAAATTTAGGAAAACTGTAGTTATGCCAAATGTCTTTTCCAATCACAATAGAATGAAACTAGATATTAGTAGCCAAGGGAAAGCTGAACAATTAACAGAGAAGTGAAAATTAAACAACAAAATCTAGAGCAACAAATGTGTCAAAAAGCAAAAGAAAAAAGAAATTCAAAATATCTCTAGACAATAAAATCAAAGGCATAACATACATGTAAGATGAGTAAAAGTAGTACTAGGAGAGAGGTTTATATTGATAAACACATACACTAAAAAGAAGAAAGATCTTAAACAATGAAACAACCTTGCTCTAGAGCTCCAGAAACTAGAAGTATTAGAACAAATTATGCCCAAAGTTATGATAAAAAATAAATAATAAGGATTAAAGCAGAAATAAATCACATAGGGAGTAGAAAAAGAATAGAAAAATAATCAAGGAAACAAGGAGATGATTTTTAAAGGAGTTTAACAAAATTTACAAATCTTTAGCTAGACTTAAAAAATAAAAGAGAGAGAGAGAGCCAGAATGATATTAACAAGATGGTGGAACAGAAGATGCCTCAGCATCACTCCCCCTCCCCCCCGTATATGTAGCAACTACTCAAGAGTTAAGAATCTCTCTGAATTCAGAAACTTGGGGAAGAACTTGGATCAACAGAAATGAGAAAAACCTTGACCAGTAAGAAGAATGGTTATTTTAGACCACACCACACATTCCCCAACCTGGTAAAAGCAACCCATGAAGAATTTTTTCACACTCAGAATTTCTGAGGTAGGAGGAGTGACTTGAAGGTGATGTTTGATCTCTCTACAGGTCTGAGAATTTTTGTGGAAGCCTACTCCAGTCCTGTGCCAGAGGAAGCATTGAAAGTGCCAGAAGGGGTGAACTACCTAAGGTAAATTGGAGACAAAGATTGGGGTACTCATCAATATGATACATAGATGTTGGCAGCTACTCTGTATTTCAATCAACAGGGATGCTATGCTGAGGAGACATATCACTGTCATAGTGCTGCAGGAGGTAATGATCTATGGGAATACCTGAATCTCTGGCTGGATTTTCCACAAAACCATTGTATTAGTCTGTTTTTATGCTGCTAATAAAGACATAGCTGAGACTGGGCAATATACAAAAGAAAGAGATTTAATGGGCTTACAGCTCCATGTGGCTGAAGAAGCCTCACAATCATGGTAGAAAGGCAAGGAGAAGCAAGTCACCTCTTACATGGATGGCAGCAGGAAAAGAGAGAGACTTTGTACAGGCACACTCTCATTTTTAAAGCCATCAAATCTCATGAGAGTTATTCACTACCATGAGAACAGCACATGAAAGAACCACCCCAATAACCAATCACCTCCCACTGAGTTTCTCCCATGACACATGGGAATTGTGGGAGTTACAATTCAAGATGAGATTTTGGTGGGGACCATATCAAACATGCAGTCTTGTGGAGCCTTCCCCTGACTTGGAAACAAGTTAATGTTCTCCTTCCCACTAAAGACGACCCCAAGCCTGGTGGAGAATGAGAAATTTGAAAAAAAATAGAAACAATTATGAAAATAGAAGTTCTAGATACAAGAAAGACAATAACAGAATTGAAAAACTTAGTTTCTACAGCAGATTTCATCAAACAAAGGAAAGATTCAGTAAGATCAAAAACGTAACACATGAAATTACTCAATCAGAGGATTAAAGACATAAATTAAAAAAAATAATGAAGGTCTATAATCGGACTCCATCAAGTGAACTAACCACCACATCATAGAAATTCAAAAGGAGATGACAGATAGAAAGGCCTGGAAAGAATCTTTAGGGAAATAATGTCTACAAATATATGTATTTACAGGAAGCTCAGAGTTCACCAATCAAATTTAACTCAACTAGAAATTTCCTAACACACATTATAAATTAAATTATCAAAAATCAAAGACAAATACTAGAAAAAGCAAGAGAAAAAATATATATTCCCTAGAGTCCTGATGTGGCTTCTAGCAGATTTCTCAGCAGAAATCCTGTGGACCAGTAGACAATGCAATGATGTATTCAAAGTGCTAAAGGAAAGAACAAAGAAACAATTTTTAAAAAGCTATTAATCAAGAATACTATACCCAGAATTGTACTTCAACATTAAGGAGAGATAAAAACCATTCACATCTGGGCCGAGGGCAGTGGCTCATTCCTGTAATACCAGCATTTGGGAATCAGAGGCAGGAGAACTGCTTGAGCCTAGGTGTTCAAGATCAGCCTGGGCAACATCATGAGATTTTGTCTCTAAAAAGGAGGGCATTACATAATGGTAGAGGGATCAGTGCAACAAGAAGAACTATCCTAAATATATATGCACCCAATACAGGAGCACCTAGATACAAAAGCAAGTTTTTAACGACCTACAAAGAGACTTAGACTCCCACACAATAATAGTGGGAGACTTTAACACTCCACTGTCAATATTAGATAGATCAACAAGACAGAATATTAACAAGGATATCCAGGACTTGAACTCAGATCTGGACCAAGCAGACCTAATAAACATTTACAGTACTCTCCACTCCAAATCCACAGAATATACATTGTTCTCAGCACCACATCACACTTACTCTAAAACTGACCACATAATTGGAAGTAAATCACTCCTCAACAAATGCAAAAGAATGGAAATCATAACAAGCTGTCTCTCAGACCACAGTGCAATCAAATTAAAATGCAGGATTAATAAACTCATTCAAAACCACACAACTACATGGAAACTGAACAACCTGCTACTAAATGACTACTGGATAAATAATGAAATGAAGGCAGAAATAAAGATGTTCTTCGAAACCAATGAGAATGAAGATAGAACTTACCAGAACCTCTGGGACACATTTAAAACAATGTCAAGAGGGAAATTTATAGCACTAAATGCCCACATGTGAAGCAAGGAAAGATCTAAAATCAACACCCTATGGTCACAATTAAAAGAACTAGAGGAGCAAGATAGAACAAACTCAAAAACTAACAGAAGACAAGAAATAACTAAGATCAGAGCAGAACTGAAGGGGATAGAGACACAAAAAAACCCTTCAAAAAATAAATAAATCAAGGATCTGGTTTTCTGAAAAGAATAACAAAATAGACAGACTGCTAACCAGACTAATATAAAAAAAAAGAGAGAAGAATAGATGCAATAAAAATGATAAAGGGGAGGATATCACAACCAATTCCAGAGAAATACTAACTATAATTAGAGATACTACAAACACCTCTATGCATATAAACCAGTAAATCTGGAAGAAATGGATAAATTCCTAGACACTTACATCCGCCCAAAACTAAACCAGGAAGAAGTTGAATACCTGAATAGACCAATTATTAAGGTCTGAAGTTGAGGCAGCAATTAATAGCCTACCAACCAAAAAAAGTCCAGGACCAGATGGGTTCACAGCCAAATTATACCGGAGGTACAAAGAGGAGCTGGTACCATTCCTACTGAAACTATTCCAAACAATACAAAAAATGGAAATCCTCTCTAACTCCTTTTATGAGACCAACATCATCCTGATACCAAAACCGGGCAGAGACACAACTGAAAAAGAAAATTTCAGGCCAATATCTATGATGAACATTGATAAGAAAATTCTTACTAAAATACTGGCAAACCGATTGCAAGAGCACATCAAAAAGCTTATCCATCACAATCAAGTTGGCTTCATCCCAGGGATGCAAGGCTGGTTCAACATACACAAATCTATAAACATAATCCATCACATAAACAGAACCAAAGACAAAAACCACATGATTCTCTCAATAGATGCAGAGAAGGCCTTTGACAGAATTCAGCAGTGCTTTACATTTAAAACTCTCAATAAACTAGGTATTGAGAAATGTGTCTCAAAATAATAAAAGCTACTTATGACAAACCCACAGCCAATATCATACTGAATGTATAAAAACTGGAAGCATTCCCTTTGAAAACTGGCACAAGATAAGGCTGCCCTGTCTCACCACTCCTATTTACCATAGTATTGGAAGTTCTGGCCAGAGCAATCAGACAAAATAATAATAATAATAAAGGGTATTCAATTAGGAAAAGAGGAAGTCAAATTGTCTCTGTTTGCAGATGACATGATTGTATATTTAGAAGATCCCATCATCTCAGCCCAAAATCTCAAACTGATAAACAACTTCAGCAAAGTCTCAAAATAGAAAATCAATGTGCAAAAATCACAAGCACAGAGATCCAAATCATGAGTGAACTCCCATTCACAATTGCTACGAGGAGAATAAAATATCTAGGAATACAACTAACAAGGGATATGAAGGACCTCTTCAAGAGAACTACAAACCACTGCTCAAGGAAATAAGAGAGGACACAAAGAGATGGAAAAATATTTTATGCTCATGGTTAGGAAGAATCAATACTGGGAAAATGACCATACTGCCCAAAGTAATTTACAGATTCAACACTATACTATCTCCATCAAGCTACCAATGACTTTCTTCACAGAATTGGAAAAAAAAAAAAAGCCTTAAACTTCATATGGAACTGAAAAAGAGCCTGCATAGCCAAGACAATCCTAAACAAAACAAACAAGCTGCAGGCATCATGCTACCTGACTTCAAACTACATTACAAGGCTACTGTAATCAAAACATCATGGTACTGGTACCAAAACAGAGATTTAGACCAATGGAACAGAACAGAGGCCTCAGAAAGAATGCCACATGACTACAACCTCTGATCTTTGACAAAGCTGACAAAAACAAACAATGGGGAAAGGATTCTCTATTTAATAAATGGTGTTAGGAAAACTGGCTAGACATATGTAGAAAGCTGAAACTGGATCCCTTCCTTACACCTGATACAACAATTAACACTATATGGATTAAAGATTTAAACATGAGTCTTACCACCATAAGAACTCTAGAAGTATACCTAGGTAAAACCATTCAGGACATAGGCATAGGCAAGGACTTCATGACTAAAACACAAAAAGCAATGGCAACAAAAGCCAAAATAGACAAATGGGATCTAATTAAACTTAAGAGATTCTGCACAGCAAAAGAAACTATCAGTGAAGCAAACCAGCAACCAACAGAATAGGAAATAAGATTTGCAATCTACTCATCTGACAAAGGGATATAATCCAGAATCAATGGAGATCTGAAACTAATTTACAAGAAAAAATCCAAAAACCCCATCAAAAAGTGGGCCAAGGATATGAACAGACACTTTTCAAAAGAAGACTTTTATGCAGCCAACAAACATATGAATAAATGCTCATCATCACTGGTCATTAGAGAAATGCAGATCAAAGCCACACTGAGGTACCACGTTATGCCAGATAGAATGACAATCATTAAAAAATCAGGAGACAACAGACGCTGGAGAGGATGTGGAGAAATAGGAACGCTTTTACACTGTTGGTGGGGATGTAAATTAGTTCAACAATTGTGGAAGACAGTATGGCAATTCCTGAAGGATCTAGAACTAGAAATACCATTTGACCCAGCAATCCCATTACTGGGTATATACCCAAAGGACTATAAATCATTCTATTATAAAGACACATGTACACGTATGTTCACTGTGGCACTGTTCACAATAGCAAAGACTTGGAACCAACCCAAATGTCTGACAACAATAGACTGCATAAAGCAAATATGGCAAATATACACTGTGGAATATTAAGCAGCCACAAAAAAGGATGAGTTTACATCCTTTGCTGGGGCGTAAATGAAACTGAAAATCATTCTCAACAAACTGACACAAGAACAGAAAACCAAATATCACATGTTCTCACTCATAAGTGAGTGTTGAACAGTGACAACACATGGACACAGGAAGGGGAAAATCACACACCGGGGTCTGGGGAGTGGGGGTCTAGGGGAGGAATAGCAGGGGATGGGAGAACTGGGGAGGGATCGCATTAGGAGAAATACCTAATATAGATGACGGGGCAGTGGCTGCAGCAAACCACCACCATGGCACCTGTATACCTATGTAAAAAAACTGCAGGATCTGCATATGTACCCCACAACTTAAAGTATAATAAATAAATTTAAAAAATAAAATATGTTACAGAGCTATAGTAATCAAAACAGTGTGGTATTGATATAAAAACAGACCAATGAAAAAGGATAGAGAGTACAGAAATGAATCCACTCATTTACAGCCATTTTATTTTCAAACAAGGTGCTAAGAAAACACATTGCAGAAAGGATAGACACAACAATGAATTATGCTGAGAATACTGGATATTTGCAAGCCAAAGAATGAAAATAGAGTGTTCTCTCTCTTAGTCAACTCTAAATGGACTAAAAACTTAAAAGTGAGACTGTTCTCACTCTAAATATATTAAAAATTTAAAACTACGACCCATAACTTAAAAGTAAAACCACTGAAAGAAATTATCTGATAAATGTTTTATGACATTGGTCTGGGAAGAATTTTTTGGTTAGGACTTCAAGAACACAGACAACAACAACAAAAAGACAAATGAGATCATTTCAAACTAAATAAATGAATAATGACACAAAACAAAGACAAATAAAAAACACTTCTGCACAGCCAAGAAATCAACAGAGTGAAGAAAATATACTGGTTGAGAGAAAATGATTACAAACTATGTATCTGATAATGCGTAACTCAAACAACTCAAGAGCAAACAATCACAAATTATCTCTGATTTTTACAATGGGCAAAATACCTAACTAGACATTTCTCTGAAGAAGATACACAATTGACCATCAAATACATGACAAAATTCTTAGCATCATTGGCTCTTAAGAAAATGCCAATCAAAATCACAATGAGATGTCACTTCACTCCAGTTAGAATGACTATCATAAAAAAAGATGAAAATAACAAATTCTGGCTTGGATGCTGAGGGCAGAGAATTAATACACTTTTGGTGGAGGTGTAAATTAGTACAGCTATTATGGAAAACAATATTGAGTTTCCTTAAAAAATTAAAAATAGAACTATTATTTGACTCAGTAATTGTATATAAATATATATTCAATGGAAGTGAAATCAGTATGTCAAAGTCATATCTGCACTGCTATGTCCATTGCAGCACTATTAACAATATTTGAGAGATTAAATCAACTAAAAGTCTACCAATGGACAAATGGATGAAAAAAAGTTTATATATATATATATATATATATATATATATATATATATACACACACACAGTATTCTTTATATACAGTATTCTTATATACATACAGTATTCTTTATATACAGTATTCTTATATAAATATATAGACAGTATATCTATATCTATATCTATCTATCTCTCTCTCTATATATATATATATACAAAAAGAAGAATACTGGTTCAGCTATAAAATACAATGAAATACTAACTTTTGAACTACCATGGATTAACCTGTATGATATCATGTTATGTAAAATAAACTAGGCACAGAAAGATAAACTGCATGATTTTACAAATACGTGAAATCTAAAAGTTAATCTCATAAAAGGTACACCTTAAAATTTTCATGCTAGTCAAAGAGATTCAATGCAATGACTATCAAGATCCCAATGACATTTTTACAGAAATAGAAAAAATAATCCTACAATCTACATGGATTGGTAGAATGTCAAACAGCCAAAACAATCTTGAGAAAGAACAAAGCTGGAGATCTCACGTATTCTGATTTCAAAAAATATATAAAGGTACAGTAATCAAAATGATACGATACTGGCATAGAGACATATATACTAATGGAAAAGAATAAAGAGTTCAGAAATAAACACAATATATTAGCTGTTAGGAAAACACCTAATATTAGGTGTTGGAAAAATTGCATATTCTCATGCAAAAGAATGAATTTGCTCCCTTAGCTCACAATATTTATTTCGTAATGGTGGAATCTCCTTAAAGTCAAAGACAATTGCTTCATTTTATGACAAATATTTCCTTGCGAAAAAAAATTGTTTCTTATGTCTTATAAGTATTTTTACTATATTTTAAAATAATTATTCCTTTCTCAATTGAATATTTATATATTGCACAGTTTGGATTGAGAATGACTATTTCTTTTAGCTTTTTTCTTGTATGTAAATAATGTTTAAAGATTGGTGCTAGCACAATATAAACTTTTAAGTGCAGCATTAAATCTTCAAAAAAATCATGATATCATTTTGCTCAGTATTGCTTGACAATTCTAACAAATATGTCCACTCTCCACCCAATATATAATATCAATTATAATCAACAGTAATATCAACAGTAAAAAATGAACATGCCATCAACTGTGTGTACAGTAAACAGGTGGTTTATTCTATGACTATAATTTCAACACATTCCACAAGAATTGTCTAATAAATCTGCTTTTTTAAACAAGATTGTCTAATAAATCTGCTTAAAGTCAAATTTATATTAATATGCTTTATTTATTTAGCTAGTACTTATTGACAACTATTTTCAAGCAACAATTTTGTTGCTGTTTATAAAATGGTGAATGAATTCAAATGGGTGTCTTCCTTCTTTGTTATTATTAATGAGTTAGGGATAAATTCTAATTCAAAGGCAACTATAATACAAACTATGACAGGAAAGTAAAGAAAGTAAACTCTTTTGAAAACATCCTTATGGTACAAAAGGTTGAAATTCTGCAAGGCATTTTAAGATCTATTAAAGATAATTATTTTATTTCTAGAACATAAGCTTCCAGCATTAAAACACATTTGAAAGATGTGAGCTACATAAACAATCAAACATTACAGAGACTCTCTCTTAGTGCATTGAGAAAGAATGCGTGCTATATTGAACTTAGGAGACAAATTAGGGCAATCTTTTGGAGTTTCACTCTTTTCACCCAGGCTGGAGTGCAATAGTGTGATCTTGGCTCACTGCAACCTCTACCTGCCTGGTTTAAGCAATTCTCCTGCCTCAGCATCCCAAGTAGCTGGGATTACAGGTGCCTCCCATATGTCCAGCTAATTTTTGTATTTTTAGTACAGATGGGGTCTCACCATGTTGGGCAGGCTGGTCTTGAACTCCTGACTTCATATGATCCACCCGCTGCAGCCTCACAAAGTGCTGGGATTACAGGCACCAGCCACTGCACCCAGCTAAGTAAACTTTTTTTTTTCCATTGGGCAAGTAAGGAATAATTGCCACCTAAATTATGGTGCATGAAGTTGATATCAAGAGAGAGACAAAATGAAGAGATAAGTAGAAAATAAATGTGACTTAATCAATGCATCACTGGATTGAGGGACAATGAAAATAAGACTCTAGGATAGCACTTGGATTTATGGTGAGAATATCTTGGTCTGGTTGTGTGCTATTGCACCACACAGGAGGATGATCTGGTAAAGAATGAGAAGAGACTATGGGTTCAGTTTTAGATCTAATAATAAAGTATGGAAAGAGCCCTTTGTAGTTACCTGGCTTCAGTGGATGGAGGATTCCACAGTTTAAAAGTTTATTCATCTATGAGTCTATGTGCTTAAATAAGCTTGCTAATAAGTTGGGGTATGGAATACCATGCAGCCATAAAAAACGACGAGTTTGTGTCCTTTGTGGAAACACGGATAAATCTAGAAATCATCATTCTCAGCATACTGACACAGAACAGAAAACCAAACACCGCATGTTTTCACTCACGGGCAGGTGGGAACACTTGGGCACAGGTAAGGGAACAACACTCACTGGGCTAGGTCGGAGGGTGGGGTGGAAGGAAGGCGAGGGGAGGGACAGTAGGGGGCGGGGAGGATGGGGAGGGATAACACAGGGAGAAATGCCTGATGTAGGCAACGGGGGTGGGATGGAGACAGCAAACCACCATGGCATGTATGTACGTAGGCAACAATCCTGCAGGATGCAGGATGTGCACATGTACCCCACAGCCTTAAGTAGAATTTAAAAAAAAGTCAGAGTATGCAACATACTAAAAGGTAAATTACAATTAAGTTAAAATCAGGGAAGGAAGTAAAATATCGAGATTCTCTTGAGTCTTTACATGTTGACATTACGTGAAAATATTTGTGTACTAATGGTCTTGGACTACATCTGTTAAAAAAATAGAGACAATTTTATTTAGTATCTTAATGAGAACGGATAAGTTGTAATTTTATGTCATTGCCTTAATCACCTTAAATATGAAAGAAGAGATGGGTTACACTAACAAGAAGCATTGCCTTTATTGCCTCCTTATTGTTAACAATACAGGAATCTCTGGATCTACCTCTCAAAAGTCAGGATAGTGGATTTCTTCAGGTTTACTGTGAATTTTGTAAAAATAATACAAATAACATATGATTTTACTTATTATTTTGAGAGGAAAAATGAGGAACTTTGTTGAAAATTATTTCTGGCCATTATCTATCCCTAAGTGTTTTGATCACTCTAATTTATTTCAGTAAACTATTATGAGGTTAGTCGGGAAAAGAGAACCTCCTGGAATGTATCAAAAGTTTGCCTAATAAAATGAGGGATATATAAAGGGCAGTAATTTTTAGATACTTGTTTCAGATGCTTGGAAATAATATCAGGCCATAATACAGATAATGGTAAATAAATAATTTAAACCATGAGAGGGGATAATATTTCCCATGGAGAGTGTGTTGAGTGATAAAAGAGAGTCTTATTGGAGAGAATTGTCAAAACTATGATAGTTTAATGAACGAGTGTAGAAGAATACTACATATAAGAGTCGCAGATGTTCTGGCCAGACTGTGGTGTTAAAAAAATGAGAAAGAAAAAAATAAAAGGAAAAGATTTAGTGGTCAATAGTGCCGAATGCTGCTGAGAGAAAATGCATAAGTTCCAGAGGGCAACTAATATTCTATGTTTAAATGTAAAAGAATAGAGAGGAACGATTATTTTTTTCTGAAGGATATAACTTTGCAGGTCTGTGACAAGGAAATGAATTTGGTCCATTATTTAACCAATACATTAATTGTTAAATAAATACAAGGCCATCTGTGATGATTAAGGTTTAATATATCTTGAGATATATAGAGAAGTTTCATGAAGACATGGTAAAATTTACTACAGTCGTATTTGATATTTCTTGTTTTTAAGTTAAGAGAAAATAAGTTTGATTATTCTCTTCTTTTCTAATAAGGAATTTGAGCCATAAGAAGGCTAAGTAACTCCTCCAATGTGACATAGCCAGTAAAAGGTGGTAGTCTGTGTTCTTTACTAATATGCTGCAGGAATAAAAATACATTTTATAATCTGGGGCTTTTATGGAGGTGATGCAAGATAGTGAAGAGAAACTGAGTGGTGAATTAGATAAATCATGTTCTAGTCACGACATTTTATTAAACTGTTTTGTGATCTTGTGAGACCAAACTGCTGCATTATGTTAACTTACTTGGCTATCATTTCCTTTAATTATAAATAAACCATGTAGATTAGATTATCTGTAAGGTCACTTTTGATTTTATAATTTTCGTGAGACTATGATACAAAGGTCTTAGAGTGCTTTTATTTTTTAAACTATTCTTGACTAGGATAACAGAATTAAGTAGTAAGAAGACTGTCAGTTATTACATCTTTCCTTCCACAATTTCTCCTGCGAATTGCTTTGACTGTTAACAAGATGATCTTCTGGTAATAAAATACCTCTCTTTCCTAAGTATTGTTCAAAGTTATAATAACTTACATGAATTAACCGACTTTTGGAAAGGTCACTTTTCCAATAAATGGCAAATAAAAAAAAGGTTAATAAAATGATTCAGCAGCATTTATTGTTACTTACAAGGGTTACTCTGTCTGACACCTATCTGTGTATAATTATAGCCAAATCTTTAAAATTGCACAGAAAGCTTTTTGCCCTTTTATTCCCCAGTTAGCAGAGCAAAGATTATATCTAACTGCTGCATTTTTCACATATTTGAAAGTAACCTCTCTCCTCATAAATGTGCAACTGCGCTGGCTGAAAACAACTGTAGCTGCTGCTAGATGTTTTCTGCCTAGAGAAGCTTGATATGTAACGGTGAAAAAAATCTAGAGTGATTTTCACATTGAGAAGAAGCATCTAGCCTGGGGTTGGGAGTGGGCTGAAAATAAAACTATAATAGATAAAGAGAAACACACAAACAGCAACATGATTTATATCAGGGCCGGTAAACAGATATAATATTTAGAATCCAATTTAAAGAACACAGAAGGTAATGCTATCACTTTCTTTATGTTGGCTACCTGGGTATTTGCATTAGCAGCATGGTCAGGGACATGAATAACATTAATATGTGAATTTCTATTATAATCCCTGGATATGTCTTGGAGCTAAATTTGAGGGGTTAATTCTTTTTTTTTTTTTTTGAAAGAAAGGAATAGAGAGGAAAGAAAGTGAGAGTGAAAGAAAGAAAAAAAAGAATGTACGAAAGAAAGAAAGAGGAAGAAAAAGAGGGAGAGAGAACAGGATTCTTGTTCTACTGCCCAGGCTAGAATGCAGTCTAAAAATGGGTATTAAAAACCTCTATTATGCCAATAATTGTGTTTAACAATGGAGACAGGAAGGAATA
>CAUYLG010074896.1:0-25767 GCA_963573385.1 Cacajao melanocephalus
ATACAAAAATTAGCCAGGCGTGGTGGCACGCACCTGTAGTCCCAGCTACTAGGGAGGCTGAGGCAGGAGAATCACTTGAAGCCAGAAGGCGGAGGTTGCAGTGAGCCAAGATCGCACCACTGCACTCCAGCCTGGGTGATATAGACTGACTCCATCTAAAAAAAAAAAAAAAAAAAAAGTCTGCTGAGAAACTCAGTCCATAAACTTAAAATGAATTTCTAAATACAAATAGTAATCTGCTTGAAACAATAGTGGAACTTCTCTAAAGGAAACATTTTAAAGCATTGCAATTTAACTAAAACATTAGCTCTATCTGTATTATTTTTACACTGGGTATTGTCACTTACTAGGTTAATTTTATATCCTGTAATGGTAATTTTTAAAGAAACATATTTGGTTGAGATTCTATTTTCAGTTACTCAAGAAAGAATTAACCTCTGCTGTGTAATTTAAGCTCTTTCTTGATTCTTATGTGAAATAAAATCGAAGAACTAGAGCGGGCTTATTCAGAGAATCAACTGTCTTCACTTGTGATCACTTTCATAATGGCATAAGAACTTGTTTTGTTACAAAAAGGCAATTTACTTTGAAATATCTTAACAGAAAGACAAAGTCTTAAGTTTTCTTAATGTCTGAACCCGACAAATTTGCAAGTTTTAGAACGCTCTGAGTCTAAATCGTTTTATCTGTTGTACTACAATAAAGTTTAAATTTTGCAGCTTATTGAATAGAAAAAGTTAGGCTTTGTTACCACATTTTAAAAATGAGCATGTTAAAGACTTTATATACCAAAAGAAAAAAAAATATTCTTGAAAGTTTGTAGCTATTAGTCTTACTTATATTCAGAGGAATATGTTTTGAGTCGAAGCAAAGATACTAGGACCTGTCATCCCTGTTGTCATTGTTATTTACTTAGAAGGAAGATGGGAGTCAATATCTTTTAACTTGATATTTCTCATTTTTTAGCCTCCACAAATGGGAAGTGTCCCTGTAATGACGCAGCCCACCTTAATATACAGCCAGCCTGTCATGAGGCCACCAAACCCCTTTGGCCCTGTATCAGGAGCACAGGTATTACACACTACATGTAACTGTGGTAATGTGCTTGATTTGGAAGGAATATGATACTAAAAAAACTCTTTTATACAACTTGAGAAACAAGTTACTAGCACTTTTCTTCTTCATTATGGATATCTCTTGCATCATATCTTTCTTAGAGCTTTTAGGAATATTGATTATTTGGAGGGAAAGGATAAGTAGATAGCAAATACTAAAGATGGAAAATTCTTGATGACTTACAGTTGGTGGATCCAGAGGATGATTTTTCTGAGATTAAGGAGCCTACTTGTTCTTCATGATTCTGGCGTACTATCCTTTGTGAACCCCTCAAAACCATTAACTCAAGAGCTTTATAGTTCCTTGGCTAATGGCTAGAATGATGCTACAGCAGGGCGTGTTGCCCTTGAAATGTTTGTGAAACTCTTGGCAAGTCTCCACAAAGTTTTGGATATTATTTTTTCATTAGATAACTTTCTGCCACTGAGGATTGGGTTCAAAAACAAACCAATAAGAGGAGTCAAGAAGCTTGAAATGTCATGCTAAACTAGGTTAATCCAGTGATTTTCCTCTTTACTTGTTTCTAAGGCTTTTCTCTCCCAGTTCCTAAAAATAAACCATAAATATAGATGGTTTTTTATCCCATTATTGTTGCATTAGGATAATCTGATTTTTTTATTTTTAAGGTTTTACCTGTTATGGTTAGAAGAAATAGGATATTCCTTTGTTATTCACATCTCTGGTGGCATACTCTGGGATGAGACCCTTGTGAAGGGATAGGATGGCTTATCCTTCTGTGCCTGCAGCTCTGCTCATACTATTTGACATTAAGAAATAGTTAATTACATGCAATTGTTAGAACACTCCTCCTTTTCTTAAATGGTTTCTAATGCTAACCGGTTGGTTACTGTATGTGTTTAATGCTTATTTGAAAACACTTGAATGACCATTTGGTTAATGGACTTGTTATTCTCCTTCCACTTGAAAGCATATGTATTACATTCGCCAAAGCATACAGTCTTAAATTGCCACAATTAGTTTATTTGATCCAATTTGAATCTAGTCTCTATGCACAGTAGTCCCCTCTTCTCTTTGGAGGATATCTTCCAAGACCCACAGTGGATGCCTGAAAATGGGATAGTACTGACCCATATATATACTATATATACAAAACTATGATAAAGGTTAATTTATAAATTAAGCACAGTAAGAGAATGATGAATAATAAAATAGAACAGTAACAGTATACTGTAATAAAGGTTGTGTTAATGTGTGCTGTTGCTCATGGACATGCTTGCTCTCTCCATCTTTGCCTTTATCTCTCTTGAACTGTCTTATTATCCTCTACTTACCTATATTCATACCATGATCCACTTTGGGTAACTGAAACCACAGAAAGTGAAACCATGGACTATATTTCATAGACTAGTTAAGCATAGGCAATCCTTTCATATTTCAGCCTTTTAAAATATTACATCTCTTAATAAATTGGTAACTCTGTTGGCTGAGAGTGGATAGTGAATTTAGTTCTAAGAGGTAAAATTCATGTTGGTTGCAATTAATACATTTACCCACATGCCTTTCTTTTTTGTCACCTCCGTTTGTCCATGTTAAAATGACTGTCTTCTTGTTCTTTAATCAGTTAAGTATTTACAGTGAAAATTGAAAATAACTTGGAGTCAGGGTAATTGACACAGTCATTATTTTTATAAGTTTTTATGCATTCATTTTTATAAAATAGACTATGAGTATTTATAGTAACCACTATTGAACTTTTTACCAGCAGTATTCTGATTACTGGTTTAACTTGATAACTTTTTAAGAAGTATATTGATGATTTCCCTGTCTGTTGTAGATTTTTTCTTGATATAAAATTATGTCTTTTTATGTCCTTTGGTTTTTTTGTACATTTAACTTCAGATATGTATCATTTACTTAAAAAATTAATTTTTTTCCTATAAGAAACTAAGTGATAGAAACCCAAATATATTTAAGTAATTTTTTTAAAGCTATAATCCATGTTAAAGACTTATTAGAGACCTTTGACTTCAGAAGTTTTTTTCCTGATACGTAGTTAAACCCTTCACCCAAAATGCATCTTGATTTGTTGGCTCTTGTCAGAATATATTGCTACCATAAGCTTGGATGCTGTCAGACAATTTCCAGTTACCTTCACGTACATTATTTTACCTGATTCTTTACAATGGATGGGTCTTCTGTCACTGTCACATTTTATAGGTGAAGAAAACGGACTTGGAAAGGTTCTTCAACTAATTAAGTGGTGAAATCAACTTATCCCCGGGTGTCTCTGATTCCTAGTCCAGTGTTCACTTTTACCACTGTCTTCTAGTGGGACTGAGCCCTTAATGGCCAATACAGTAGCACCATCTTCTTTTGTCAGCAATGAACACTCTGCAGATTCCTTAGATATTTCTGCTAGATTGTAAACCACATTTACATATTCAGGATGTAACTACTATAGTTGTAAAGAATATCCTCTACAATTTTGGGTAATACCTTCAACCTGGAAACATTGTGTATGAGTTTTGCTTAAAAAGCAAAACTTTTTTTTTTTAAATGTTGGCAAAAATCTACCTTTAAAAAGTTGCTTGTTGGCTGGGCACGATGGCTCACACCTGTAGTCCCAGAGCTTTGGGAGGCCCAGGTGGGTAGATCTGAGGTCAGGAGTGCAAGACCAGCCCAGTCAACATGGTGAAACCCTGTCTCTACTATAGATACAAAAATTTGCTGGGCATGGTGGCACACACATGTAATCCTAGCTACTTGGGAGGCTGAGGCAGGAGAATTGCTTGAACCCAGGAGGCAGAGATTACATTGAGCCAAGATTGTGCACGTTGCACTCCAGACTGGGCGACAGGAGCAAAACTTCATCTCAAAAAAAAAAAAAAAATTGCTGGTTGCCTAGCATCTGCTCTTGTTTTGTTTTGGTTTGGTTTGTTTGTTTTGTTTTGTTTTGTTTGAGACTGGGTCTCTCCTTGTCACCCTGGAGTACAGTGGTATGATCTTGGCTCACTGCAACTTCCACCTCCCAGGTTGAAGCCATCCTCCTTCCTTGGCCTCCTAAGTAGCTGAGATTACAGGTGTGTGCCACCACACCTGGCTAATTTTCGTATTTTCTGTAGAGATGGGGTTTTGCTGTGTTGCCCAGGGTGTTCTTGAACTCCTGAGCTCTAGCAGTGCACCCACCTCAGCCTCCTAAAGTGCTGGGATTACAGGTGTGAGCCACCGCACTCAGCCAGCATCTGTTCTTAACCTGGGTTTTATGTCCTGTTGCCTTCTAAAACCCACATAACCCTTTCACAGAAACACCAGAAAAGTGCCAGAATTTCCTTGTGCATGATAAGAAACAGAGACAGAAATACCTTTTTCTAATTACTTTTTATCAGAAGAGAAGTGAATGAGAACATTAGGGTATTAAGTTTCTATTTGAGAGAGAAAATTTGGAATGAGTACTTAAATATTACTGAAAAAGTAAATGAAGCAAATTGATAACTAGAAAAAAAAATCAGGCAGCAATGAAATGGGTCAGAGCAGCTTTGGTCTCTCTACATAGTCATTTGAGTCATTTGAAAGTCAGAATCTTAAATTTGTTAATGTTACTTTTAATTCTTTTTTGAATTCCTTTGTTCTCCATGTATCTAATCACAAAGTCCCACTAATTGTTCCTGTGCTATAATTAGATCCACCCTTCTCCTTGCATTCTACAACTTTCCCCCAGTCTTCTAACTCTTTATTCATGCTTGTTTTGCAATAGTCACCCATGTTCTCTGCCTTCTCAATTTAATCCTTTCTGTAAATACTGGAATAATCGTCTGTAGGCAGTATTTGTAGTACCTATCTCCATAATCAAACATTTAAGGAGGTGAATCTTTTCTTTGTGTGGGTGACAGAGTCTCACTGTGTCCCCCAGGCTGTAGTGCAGTGGTGCAATGTTGACTCACTCCAACTTCCACCTCCTGTGTTCAAGCGATTCTCCTGCCTCAGCCTCCCCAGCAGTTGGGTTTATAGGCACACACCATCACGGCCAGCTAACTTTTTTGTTTTTTGTTCTTTGGGGGTTTTTTTTTTGTATTTTTTTTGTAGAGATGGGATTTCACCATGTTGGCCAGGCTGGTCTCAAACTCCTGGCCTCAAGTGATCTGCCCACCTGGACCTGCAAAAGTGTTGGGATTACAGGTGTGAGTCACTACACCCAGCCTGAGGAGGTGAATCTAAATATAACTGAACATTTAAAGCCTTTTCATAGGTTTCCACCCATCTTAAAACTACCTTATGAAGTCTCCTTGTTTATAAGAGTAATGAGTTAACAGAATATTAAAGTTCTTCAATTCTATACTTTTACAATTCTCATTAAGTTTCCAGTGTTCTGCTGTTATTTATCTTTTCCAAAAGTCCTTCACCTGCCATAAAGTGGCTTTACTCTTTGTCCAGTCTTCAGTCATCTCTTGTCCCTTTCATATCCTTATGAGATCTGGAATTCTTTTCCTTATTCTGCATTATTTTTTCGTACAGACCGTGTGACTACCTGGCATCCCTCCAGTCTAGCAAGGGACTTCTTTACTAAACTATAAGCTTCATTGATGAAGGCAGGCTTTTCTGTGGCATGTTTACGTCTGTGTCACTAGTTCCTAGAACAGTGCCTGACATACAGTTTTTGGACATTATTTGTTCAATAAATGAATCACCTTGTAAGCTTAGCTTTTTCATTATATAACTTAGTCTGCCCCTCCTTCATCTCTCATTTCAGTTATTTATAACCATTATAATAACTTATGTGGTGTTCAAAATTGGTTTAATTTATTGGCTAATTTATTGGCTAATAAATTAAATTTATTGGTTTAATTTATTGGCTAATAGTTACGGTGAGCCAAAACATTAGAAGGCTCACCTGAGGAATGAAGATAGGTTAAACTTCATGCTTGAGTAATTTTAATAATTAAAAATTGGCCAAGCACAGTGGCTCATGCCTATAATATTAGCACTTTGGGAGGCTGAGGCAGGAGAATCACTTAAGTGCAGGAGTTCGAGACCAGCCTGGGCAACATAGTGAGAAGAATTAAACTGTTTATCTTTGAATTGGATGAGGTTTTCTCATGCTTTAATGTGTGATGATTCTCAGCCGGTCTCTTGGATTAATTTTGTCCATAGAATGCTAGCTGAAGCCAAAATAATTTTTCTTAATGAATTATGTTTTAATTGTTCTTTCATTGTTTTGTTCTCTTTTTTCCAATTGGATTCAAAAATCGAGGGCAGAGACCACCCATCTCTTTGTATGGGGTAAAGTAAATGGTAGGTTAAATGAAAAATGAAATTCCATCAAAATGGAATCTTTTAATCAAATCTCAGTTCTACGGCTATTCCCAGAAGTTCTTCCTTGCTCCTTGAAGTGTTTGTTTTGAGAACTGTTACTCACCTAAGATATAACTTGTAGCTTTTGGTCTCTTGCCTGATTACTGTTAAATCAAGTTAACATTTTTGAGAGAATACTAGTCCTTTCAGATATGTTTATCTTGTTGCCATTTAGTGAGACATTCCAGTGTGTTGTGTGTTTTACATTTTATCTGGGTTATTCTAAGCACTGCATTAGTGCTTGTTTATGAGAAAGCAGCTAACACCTTCCAGATGGCTGTTAGCTCAGACTTGATTCAGTTCTTTAGGAAATTGTCGTTTTGGCTTTAATTTAGTAGACTGCATTGTAGCTTTGAAATTGTGAATTCCTATACACATACCCTTTTCTCCTTTTTTTTCGTACTGGGTCATTTTTCTGTAATTTTTAGATATTTTCATGGAATTGTTTAAAAATGGATATTATGTCTTTCTGTTCGTGCCTAACATTGGAGCCATCTGTAGTATGTTGTTCTGCATTAATGTGTCTTCCTAGATGTTTAACTTCATGGAAAATTCTAGGTCCTTGTGGTTTTCCTTTTGTTTCTCTTCCATGCTTCCTCCCTGCCTTACTATTTGGTTGCTTCCTACAGATTGCTAGTGTGTCTGTTTATTAATCTGGGGAGAAAGGGGACTCCTGCTTTCTCTTACTGGTGCTTTATATAAATTGAAATCTCCGTTGCTCACCAGTAGTTCTAAACTCATCTTATAGTTGCAATATGCAGCTATTACATTACTAAGCATGAAGACAGTTAACCTAGTTAGTTTTAATTTTCTTTTGAAAGTCATTGTGATATGAAATAACACTTTTTAAATGAATGCTTATATAGGAGTTTAGGTATTTTTGAAGCTCTTTGTTGGTGGGGAGGTTGTTGTTATCTTATTATTTCCTTATATGAAAAATTCCCACTGATCACGTATCAATCCGCCTACTTTCCCAAAAGCAAGATGAAAAATATGGAGTATTACCTTTGAGCATTTAATTTTAAAATTAAGCATATTAAAGGTTTTGTTGGTTTCTTTTTTGTTGTTTTTGTTTTATTTTATTATTATTATTGAGATAGGGTCTCACTCTGTCACCCAGGCTGCAGTGCAGTGGCAAGAACATGACTCACTTTAGCCTCAGCCTCCAGGGTAGCTAAGACTGCCTGCACACACCACCATGCCTGGCTAATTTTTAATTTTTTGTAGAGAGAGTGTACATCAGACTGGTCTTGAATTCCTGACCTCAAGCAGTCTTTCCACGCTGGCCTTCCAAAGTGTTGGGACTATAGGCATGAACCACTGGACCTGGCCAAGTTTTGTTGGTTTCTTGACTGGTATTAGGCCTTTTTTTAAAAGGAGGACTGCCAGTTTTGTTTATGCAGGATATGGTTAAAGATGCAAAATGGATGCTGTTTTTTGTCGTGCATTGCAGTGGCTAATTTTAAATAAGTCTGACATCAGTTAAGTGTCTAAAAGGAAACAATGGCTTCTTGTGAGTGCTTTTTATCCTTCTAAATGGGAGCACTGTTGCCTTTAGATATTCTGATAATTTAAGTCTTAGAAAAAAAAATAGCCTTTTAAATTACTTTCTTGTATTTAAGAACTAGTGACTGCTTTTAGGCTTCATTTTGGTTTTGTTTTTTAGGTTTGTTTGTTTGTTTTCTTCTTTCGTGGTGTGTTAATTGTACATACTGGCAGTACTTCTTTTGTCAGCAGATCTGCCCAGCTGGATTTCTGTGAGGAAGGCCTTTTGCCTTGTCAGCAGTGTGTTGTGCTCATTCATCCTTGCCTGCTACAGAATACCATGAGGGAAGTTTCTTTGGGGATTGGGATGTGATACCATAGGTGAAAACTAGTTTGGTAGCTCCCCGTACACACCTGAATCATTCAAAACAGCAATGTTAGGAGTCTTATCTGCTGACCACTATTGCTAACAAGACAAGACCTTGCTTATTACTTGGTTTTTGCTGAAAACATTCTCGAAAAGGTAGAAATCTCATTTCTTGTCTTATTAAAGAAAACCAGAAAGTGTTCTTAAAATCTTGGGTACCTGTGAAGTTCTGCAGAATCTTCATGACGAATATCAGTGACACGTACAGCACTGTGTCTACAGAAAGCATGCGAATGTATTGTCTCACGTTTATCAGAAAAGTCCCTTTAAAAAATTATTTCTCTACTCCCATTTTAACTTTTTCCTGTAAATTAAGTATAGCCATAAATTCTAGTTAAATTAAAATTAACTGGGATAGCAGAGTTTGGAGAGGAAAGAAAACACCAGCCTTGAACCAGCAGATCTGCATTAGAGTCTATGTTATAGTTTCCTAGGACTGCTATAACAAAGTACTACAAACTTAATAGCCTAAAGTGACAGAAATTTGTTCTCTATCACTTTTGGAGAAATCAAGGAATCGGCAGAGCCATGCTCCCTCTGAGTTTTCTGGAGGAGGAGCCTTTGGCTACTTTGGTAGCCCCAGTCATTCCATAGTTTGCAGCTATACCCGTTTAATTGCTACCTGTCACGTGGTATTCTATGTGTCTCTACCTCCATGTGCCTCTCCTTATAAGGACACTTATCATCAAGTTAGGGCCACTCCAATGACCTCATCTTAACTTGATTACATCTATAAAGACCCTGTTTCCAAGTAGGGTCAAATTTATTGGCACCAGGGATTAGGACTTCAACACATATTTTGGGGAGTCACAATTCAACAGTCTTTACTCCTCAACTAACCATCTGTTAAGGGCAAATTCTCTGTGCAACTTTGAGTCTTATTTTCTTTATCTGTAAAATTGTGGTATTACTTTTTGTACTTTATCATTTTGCTGGAAGGATCAAATGAAAATATTTGAAACTGACTAAGAAAATTTTAAAAGGTTGCCCTATTTTTAGAAATTGTCCTTATTCCCTGAATTGTCCTTATTCTCTCATTCTAAGAGGACAATTGGGCACAGTGGGTCACACCTGTAATCTCAACACTTTCAGAGGCTAAGGTAGAAGGATCACTTGAGCCCAGAAATTGGAGGCTGCAGTTGGCAATGATTACCACTGTACTCCAGCCTGGGCAACAGAGCTAGACCCTATCTCTGGAGGAAAAAAAAATGTTTTAGAGAAGTTCAGATACAACATACATCCAAAATGGAATGCTCGCAGGTCACTGTGTGGCATCCCCTAAAACAAAATGGGTAATGCATTCAAGGTGACAAGGTTAATGTTGGCATAACTTTGTTATGTTGTTAATGGGCAGAAATCCAAGGTGAGGCTTTGTTGAGCATAAACACAAGAAGCAATTATTTGTGGCACTAGACTTAACCCAAAGGACAGACCCCTGCCTGTGTTGTATAGTAGAGAAATCTTGTCTTTTAGCCCTGTCTCACAGATGAAGCTGAGAAATAGCGTTATCTTTAATATAAATAAATGAAATACAATGCTGTATATTTATCTCCCTAAGCAACTGGATTCAGTGTACCACTAATGGCCAGGCCATGTTCTAAACATTACCCCAAAACAGCCTAACTGTTCTGTGACTCAGTGTCTCTGTGGAATCCTGTTTAGTAGCACCATGGTCTCTAAATGTTTTGATTACACAGCAGGATTAGGAAAACATGTTTGAAGCATTGTCTTAGCCTCTTGGTGCTGCTGTAACAGAATACCATAGACTGGGTAGTTTATAAAGAACAGAAATTTATTGGCTCACAGTTCTGTAGGCTGGGAAGTCTAGTATCAAGGTACTGGCATTTGGCAAGGGCCTTCTTGGTGCATGATAACATGGTGGAAGGCATCACATGACAGGCAGAAAAGCAGAGAGAAAACAAAAGAGGGCAAACCCACTCTCTTCAGAACCTAAATACCTCTTAAAAGTCCTAACTCTTAATACTATTTACAATGGCAACTAAATTTAAACAAGAGTTTTGCAGGGAACAAGCACTCGAAACCATAGCAAGCGTGTAGCATTGTTGTGTGTATTAATAGGTTACCTTCATATATTTCTACCTGCAATATATGAGGTACATTAAAAACATGAAAAAATAGGATTTTTTTTTTGAGACAGAGTCTCACACAGTCACCCAGGCTGTAGTGCAGTGGCGTGATCTTGGCTCACTGCACTTTCCACCTCCTAGGTTCACGCAATTCTCCTTCCTCAGCCTCCCCAGTAGCTGGGACTGCAGGCGTGCGCCACCACACCCAGCTAATTTTTTTTGTATTTTTAGTAGACTGGGTTTCACCATGTTGGCCAGGATGGTCTCGATCTCCTGACCTCGTGATCCGCCCACCTCGGCCTCCCAAAGTGCTGGGATTACAGGTATGAGCCACCTCACCCATTAAAAATAGGAATTTTTTAAATAGGGCAGTTGTAATCATTTCTTTGTACATCCCACTTTTGAGACTGTTTTTAGATGGAGCTTGTTTGTCACCAAAAGGCATTTTAATTTAGCACATTTTAGAATGCTTACAATGTGTAAGTGACTGCTAGTTGTTGAACAAGAGACTGATAAAGTGGTTCCTGCACCTGAGGAGCCTAAAGGTGAGTATAATACAGATGCACAAGTGACTGGTTGATGATAGAATGAGAGCCCTTAAAGATATACAGCTGAAGAGCAAGAACAACACAGAGGCAATGACATTTGAGCTAGGCCTTTTATAACTATAGATGAACATTTGATGTTAGGTAGTAGAGAAGATGGAACTGTGAATATTTGAGTTACTTAATATATGCCAGGCAACATGCTGGTTGCTTATGTTCATTTAATTCTCAAGGCAACCGTAAGCGGGGATACAGGTTTTGGGCCTGGCATTCTAAACCTAATCTTATAAGAGAGTCAGGATTAGATTCAGATCCATCTTTCTACAAAACCTGGCACTGTCATTCCAGGCAAAGGGAGTATATCCATTTTTCTCTTAAGATATTGACTTTGCCAGTGCAACAAAATGAATCTCTACAGCATTGTTAAGTTGCTACCCAGGCTTTTGGATGACTGAAAAATTCAAATGTAAAGATGTGGCATAGTTGGTTCTCTTAAGAATTTTAAGTACAGCCAAATGATATGTCACAGGTTTTTTCCTAATTATTCAACCATTCTCTCATAAGCTTTTAATTCCGCTACCCTGACAATTTCTAAGATTGTTGCTGTTTTCATGTTCTGACATGAATTTTTTTTTTTTGGTTTGGTGTTTAACAGGAATAAAATGAAGTAGTAACCAATTTTGTTTTATGATATTCAGTCTATCAGTAGACTTTTTGTTGTTGTTGTTTACCTTCTTTAAGCTAGGTATGTTTGTCCTTTATTAAAGTCAGTTTGAACCAGCCTGGACAATTTTGCAAGACCTTTACTTTAAAAAAATTTAAAAAGCCAGGTGTGGTGGTGCTTGCCTGTAATCCCAGCTACTTGCGAGGCTGAGATGGGAGGATCACTTAAGCCCAGGCAATAGAGGCTGCAGTGACCCATGACTGCACCACTACACTCTAGCCTGGGTGACTGAATAAGACGCTGTCGATAAATTGTATTAAACACACTCTATAACCAAAAAAATCATTGCTCTGGATATAAAGCAAAGATTTTGGTAACATTGTATCATATTTTTCTTAAAGATTGATTAGTGGAAAAGGAGAGAAGGAATTTAGGAGATACTGTCATCAACTACTTACAGATTTTAGCATTTTTATTTATATGCTGCTCTTTTCATTTTTCTGTGCATGAGAAAAGACTATGTATTGGACCAGTATGACTGACCACTTTGAAACATCTTCAGTTGTAACATAGGTCATTTTGATTTGAACAAACTTACAACTATACCAATTTTGTTTCACTCTATGGGAATTTTGGGATAGATGTTATTTGAAGTAAATAGGTGAAGGGTCTTTGATTTTTTTGTTGTTGTTTTAATTTTATTTTGCTAGATACCTGGCGTCGTAAAAGTAGGGTTTAACTGGAATGATCGATCGTGATTTGTCTTCGTGTCCAGAACAACAAATTACATATGCTCACTTGTAAAATTTGGTGATTTTGTGATTAATGTTAATGGCCATTTTTTGGTTGCTGGTTTGTGTTTTTAATTTTTTATCCTCTAGTACTTTAACCTTGCCTTTTTATGTTTCTTAGCAACCCTACATCATGTTCTTTAATTTACTCACAGGAATAAGTAGAGTCGAGTCAGCTCTTAAAAGTTTTAAAATCCTACTTCTCACCCACCAAGATCCCTTTGCCTCTTCATGCTATTTTGTTCTTGATTTTCCCAAGCAGTAATTGGGCTACTGAAGCACATTTCTTTTCCTTCTTTTATTTTACTCTCTGAGGTGACTGCTTTCTCACTGGTGCATGGTGTGTCTGTGCTTTGGAATAGATATCAGGAAAGGGTAGAATGGTCAGGGGCTGCTGGGTGTCCCACTCCTTGGAGCTGTGCAGTCAGTCAGGCTAGCCCTGGCTATGATTTCATCTGCTTAATATGGATATTGATGATAAGAAACTTATTCCAGGGATGTCATCTTGTTTTCTTATTGGTGGTCTCTGTCATATTTTAGTTTAGCTACACTTTTATGGACCTAAGACATGTGTATGTATGTGTTTTACTAATTTAAGAGACTATTAGAAGTTCTAGTCAGAAACCTCTTTTTCCCAAGGAAAAATGATCCTTTTCAACATTGTTTATAAACCTCTAGGGCTTGCCTAGCAGTATGCTCACCTATTGAGAATAGATTTGTCTCTTCTAATTCTTTAGGAGCATTTTACTTTGGGTCTGTCAGGTGTTCAGACTGCTGCCCTCACGAAAACATGTGATTTAAGAAGGTATTTCAATGTGGGGCTGTCAAAGGAAACTTTAGATTTTAGATGCAGTCTATCTGTGATAAGTAGAATTTGCTGTTACTGTTGTTTTAACTTCAGGTGAAAGAAAATTTGCTTTGGTGAGAAACCAAGTTAATCTTGGAGATAAATGTGGATGTTGGACTCCCTGCAGTTCAGTAACCGATGATCACTTTACTTGAAATCATTCTGCGTTTGAATGTTCATCTGTGGTTGCACTGAAGAGTGAGGAGAGGGAATCTTTCCAATAGTTATAGCTTAATTTGTCTCTTCATGGATGATATCTGAAACCTCAAGCCCAGGCATGCTGCCCTGTCCTCCCATTTGTAGCTGCCTGCGTGATTCCATCATCCTTCCATTTGTCTCTTCCCATTGTCTTTGAACATTTGTTTCTGGGAACAAGATATGGATTAGGAAAATTACTCAACCACGAGTATAACTGATGTCTATAAATGGATCTTGGCATCCAGAACAAATTGTATATAGTAGTGATGTAATATTTGCTGAAGCTCATTGGCTGTTCATTCTCTAAATGAACTAATGAGTAAGTGCTTTTCCTTAAAATAAAAAAAAAAAAAAAAGAGGTAGAAAGAAATGAAATCACTTGGGACCAGCAAAGAAATCTTCTATAGGATTTGAATGTTGAAGTATGAATTGAAACTATTTCCATTTAGTCAATTTTTTTGTTCATTTGGACATCCCTAAAAGGATAGCTCATTTTCTAATAGTCCTGTGCTTACATGTTTTGCAATCTTATACAGAGGGAGAAAAGGAATTAAAAGTTTGTTCCAAAGTAAAATGGTTCATGTTGGGTTTGAAATGCTCATGTCAGCTGAATGAAGGGGTTACATGTATGAAAATTAACATCTTCAGGCGCGGTGCCTCATGCCTGTAATCTCAGCACTTTGGGAGGCTGAGACAGGCGGATCACCTGAGTTCGGGAGTTTGAGACCAGCCTGACCAACATGGAGAAACTCCTGTCTCTACTAAAAATACAACATTAGCTGGGCGTGGTGGCGCATGCCTGTAATCCCAGCTACTCGAGAGGCTGAGACAGGAGAATTGCTTGAACCTGGGAGGCGGAGGTTGCAGTGAGCTGAGATTGCACCATTGCACTCCAGCCTGGGCAACAAAAGCAAAATTCTGTCTCATAAAACAAAAAACAAAACAAAAAAAAATTATGACTTTTCAGCTAAAACTAGGTTCAAGAAAATTTTAAAAAATTAACATCTTTGTTCTTAAGGAATAGTCTGTATTTGGGAGAATAAAGATACATACTGAGTTCAGTGCTTTACTTGCCTTACAGTATATTCAAATTAAGCAATAGAAGCAGATTCTAAGAATCAAGTAAATAAATCCAAACAGAATGCAGAATCAAAGATCTTAAGTATTCCCCATATTCAGGGGTATGTGGGTTACAGTCAGTGACCTAAGGTCCCTTTCACCTCCCACAGTATGTGTGTCAGTTGCAGTGTGTCCAGATAAATGAGCAGGAAGCAACTTTCTGCAAAAAGTGTGTGAACTGAGGACAGGACTTTCTACCCTTATAAAGAAAGAAAGGAAAGAATATTGCAGCTAGATGTGTTGGGTCTGGACTGAGGTCAGAGTTTGCACAGCTTTGGACAGATAGCCTGGACACAGGAAGCTATGTTCTCTCAATTTTAAAAAATGCAATTATGTATTCTTTCCCCTATCCTCCACACCCACACCCCCCATACACTCATTAAAATTCTTAACCATGGGTCAGCTTATATCGACCTTTTTGGATAAAAGACTTCATTCCTTTGGAATTTCAGAAGCAAGAGTTTGTTTTCTGAAAAACACATGCCATTGCTTACCTTTTAACTTGACATGTGACTAAAACTTTTGTCTTAGCAATCCATTTTCTACAAAGGCTGCCCTTATATTTATTAAAGATGACAAAACAAAAACCACTTCTTCTTTCATACATTTTCTGCTTTCATGTTCTGTCATTCTGAGATCTTTTTTTCTTTCCCTCTCTCTGTCTTCTTTTCCCCCAGCTGTCGGCAGCATCCAGTCCCTCCAGTCACAGTCCTCACAGAGCTTCAGGAAAGGACCCTTTTGCAGAGCTCTCTTTGGAGGATTTCTTATAAATCACTTTAGGTATTGCTGCTTGTTGTGGGAGATGGGGACTTAAATATTTAAAAAGAATTACCAAACACTAAGTATAATCCACACTTCTCTTTCATTTCTTTAAAGGACTCTAGGTTCCCTCCTCTCCTCCTCCTCTTCGTCTATTCTTTAGGTACAAAATGAAAAGATAGGACATAAGGAAAAACAACTTTTGGAAAATATCTTTGACATAATTATTTAATGTAATCTCACCCACTGCTCGCAAATGGATGAGATCAGATAAAGTTTGCTTTTTAATTAAGGGCAAGTGAATACTTAAGCCCTTCTGCACATGATCCACACTGCCTCTGTTTGCTGGAAGACAGTGTATTTGTTCCTCTTGGGGCTCTAGCCTCTGGTTTAGATATACCTTCTAGATCTTTGGGAGTTTATAGTCTTCTGATTTGGCAAGTTTATTAGCACATCTACTTCATTAATAGATCTTTGGCTGGGCAGTTTAAGGGAAATCGTGGGTGAAATACCTTTGAATGAACAGTGGTACCCTATTGAAAAGTATTTTTTATAGCTCTTTCAGATTTTTTTATGTTAATAAAAATGACTTAGTATAATATTATTGTTCCCTTTATATCTTTAATTGTATGTCATTTGAAAATAATATTTCAAATTTTGCTTTCTCAAATGAGATTTAGCATGTGGTATTTGTGCTTATGGAGAGATTTTTCTGAACCTCGTCATGAAAATACAGGTCATTGATCTTTCTTCTCTTCCTCCACATGCTGCTCCTCAATTTTTAGTACTTAAATATTTGGCCTGGACATGGTTGCTCATGCCTGTAATCCCAGCACTGTGGGAGGCTGATGCAGGAGGATCCCTTGGGGCTAGTAGTACAAGACCAGCCTGGGCAATATGGTGAGACCCCAGTCTCTACTCTCCACCTCCCCTCCCCCCAGAAAAACAGCCAGGTGTGGTGGTGACTCCCTGCAGTCCTGGCTATTCAGGAGGCTGAGGCGGGAGGGTTACTTGAACCCACGAGTTCCAGTGAGCTTTTATTTTCTTTTTTTGAGATGGAATTTTGCTCTTGTCACCCAGGCTGGAGTACAGTGGTATGATCTCAGCTCACTGCAACCTCCACCTCCCAAGTTCAAGTGATTCTCGTGCCTCAGTCTCCCTGCTGGGATTACAGGCACCCACTACCACACCTGGCTCATTTCTGTATTTTTGGTAGAGACGGGGTTTCACCATGTTGGCCAGGCCAGTCTTGAATTCCTGGCCTCAGGTGATCTGCTCGCCTCAGCCTCCCAGAGTGCTGGGATTACAGGCGTGAGCTACCATGCCCAGCCAGTGAGCTTTGATCAAGCCACTGCAATCCAGCCTAGGCAACAGAGCAAGACTCTGTCTCAAAAACAACCACCACAACAAAAAACATTTGGAATTCCCTATATGCATCAAATATTGAGCTCTCTGGCACAGAAGTTGATAATACTGACTTTGTTTTATAAGCAGGGTTTGTGATAAGCATGTTGTGAACACTTCTGGGCCAGCTAATTGATAAAGACCACAAAGCATTTTTATTTATGAGAAGACGTCTTACAACACAATGAATTAACGTATCCCCCTGTTGTTTTTCAGATACAGTTTATGTAACTTGATGGAAGAGAATGGAATTGCTCCAAAAAGACAAGTGCTCAAGCAGCAAAATCCTTACTTCCAGCAAAATCCAAACTGCTGTCTCTTAAACTCTTTTCTTCCATTAGAATGTTAAAAGTAACTCAGTGAAGGCCCATGAAGGAAATTGGGACTAGTTTATAGGAGAACGTATTAATACAGTTTATAAAGCCAAGAATTGCTATGATTTAAGACTAAGATCTGTCTTTTTGGTGACTAACCCTTCAGTTCTTTCAACTCCTGTTAATACCCATAATCAGTAACCTATCAAGAAAAGCCCTTATTTGGAAAGTGTGAAATTTGTATTTGGAAAAGCTGCCTGGAGAGAAGAACTGTGTCCTTTACTGTATTTCAACAGGACTCTTGTAGGGGGATCAAAATTAAAATTCTTAATTATGCATTATCTTTCTTTTCTCCAGTCCTCACAAATATACAGCAATAGTAACTGAAATTAACTTTTCTTTTTTTTTAAAAAAAATTATACTCAGTTTGCAGTAGACATTCCTTAAGTATTTGTATTTATTTATGATTATCAATTTTACGTAACATTAATATTGTATCAAACCTCCTTATGAAAATGAGTATGGATGTGCACAGTATGTTTGATTTTTATCCACAAGAATGAATCTGATTCAGAATGCTTTTCTCAGCTGACGTACAGAGCACTAAATATTTTAAGGCAAGTCCATAGGTCTGAATCTCTTGAGAATTCTCAGTCTCTATGGGATTTAGGGAAGCATTATAAATGCATTAATCCTTATAGTCAATTCTGTGCCTAGGATTTTGCCAGGGAACAGTTCACTGACTAGGAAAAGCACTACATTTTAAATTCAGCATTAGTGCATTGGGAAGGATCTTTACTGCTTTGTGCTTGGCATGTCATTATTTTCCATTTGACATTAGGGCCTTTCCAAAATGAATGTGAGGAATTGCTTTCACTTCAAGACTTTCCTTCTTTTCACTAAAACTCTAGAAAGTGTTAAAAGGGGGAGGGAAGGGGGGCAAAGTCCTTGAACTTTTTATTTGGCTTGTGCCATGTTATGATCATGTACCTTTTAAATAAGGGGAAATAGTATCGTTAATGTCTAGCCAAGAGTTTAGTAAGCGAATTAAACTGCACTGTTGATCGGTGCTTTGTGTAAATACATCTTAACATTTGGGTTGAGAGGGGCCTTAAGAAGGACAGTTCATTGTAGGAAAGCAATTCTGTACATGAGTTTAAGCATTCTTGTTGCATTGTCTCTGCAGATTCTATTTTTGTTTACAATATTAAAATGTATGTTAGCAAAATGGGTGGATTTTCAAATAAAATGCAGCTTCCACAAAACTTTTGTTATGGTATTCTGGTCTGAGGTGCATTTTCATTTTCCCTTTCTCTTTTTAATTATCGGTATCATCATTTTTCCCTAATGAAAGTATACCTAGGTGATTATATTTGTTGATTTAGTAACATGGAAGGTTTGTTTTGTATAAATTTTCAAAAAGATATCTTTACACTTTTTGTTACCTTGTGGACTCTTATTGATAAACACAACTACTTATTAAAATTGTTCACTTTTTGTCTTTTGATCAGATGGCTTTAGGTAAGTTTAAGGGGTAATATGCGGTTGACTTTAACATATCGGTACATATAATTATGTCTGCCAAAGAAACCTTTGATTGTATCATGTTGCCTATTTAATAATCCATAGGGTTCAGAGTACATGATAAAGGATTAAAAGCTTTGCACTAAGTGCCTGCATAATGTTTGCTGTGGTTGGGAAAAAAAATGTGGTCTTAGCCAATAAGTTTTACCAGCTTTTTAAGTTACACTTTTATTAAACCATTTCCATGTAAACTGGTAAGTTGTACTTTTATAAGTTACCCTTCTTAACATCACAGATTTTTGTCTCTTCTGGTGTTTGAAGAGGTGTTTTTATATTTAAGATCTGTGGCTTGTTTCTTTCTTATTGCCTTATTTTTTTTTTAAGTGTTTTTCAGTATGTGACGTGCTTCATACGCATTTCCATTTTATTGTTTAAACAACTTTTGGGCTGTGTTCAATAAGTATTATCCATGTTTTATCCATTTTATGTGTTGGAATCAGAAATCAGAAAAGGAGCTGGGCACAGTGGCTCACACCTGTTATCCCAGTATTTTGGGAGGCTTAGGTACACAATCACTTGAGCCCAGGAGTTCAAGACCAGACTGGGCAACATGTTGAAACCCTGTCTGTACCAAAAATACAAAAATTAGCCAGATGTGATGGTGCATGCCTATAGTCCCAGCTACTTGGGAGACTGAAGTGGGAAAATCACTTGAACATGGGAGGCGGAGGTTACAGTGATCCAAGATCGCATCATTGCACTCTAGCCTGGGTGACAGAGTGAGACCCTGTTTCAAAAAAAAAAAAAAAGAAACAGTGCTTTGTAAGTGTAAGGCTGTTCTTAGAGCTTTTATATATACTCATTCATTTAATTGAGTCTATAAAAGAAGCACTTTTGTTCTACCTATTTCATAATTAGGAAACTGAGGCTTAGAGAGATTAAGTCACTTTATCAACTCTGCTTGAGTTGACATCCACAACTACTGTGGTCTGGTTGTTGGTCTACTCTTAAGCACTCTGCTATACAATAGAGTATAGAATGTCATTGTGTTTATCAAGTAGCATCTGTGTATGTACCAGTATGGTCAAGAGTACACAAAGTTTGATTGTTTATCTAAAGCTAAGATGAGTATAAACCAGTACAGCTGTTTTGGATGAAAGTTGGGCATAGAATCCTCCAGAGTCCATACCCCTAATCCAATAACTCCCTTTTTAGACATTCTACCCAAGGAAATAATCTGGGGATGGGAATTTGACTTGGGAACTTGAATTGAGACATAAGTTTAAAAACAGGAATTTATACCTAAGGACAGAAGGTCAGATTAATGGGATGTATCACCCCTTGAGACCAAACCCACAGCACAAAACAGCCTTGGTCTCACAGGTCACAAATAGACATTCAGTGCAGATTTTTATTGCTATCATCCCAGATTACAGCCCAGTCTACACTACCTGATAGCTGACTCTGCTGATACTGAGCCCAACCCAAGTTAAAAAGATGGGCTTCCTTTATGGGGAAGGCTGGCCTTTGGTGCAGACAGGAGGAATACCAGTCCAATGGGCTTAGGAGAACAATATTCTTTATCAGTCACCCAATAGATAAGGGTGCTTTCCATTAGTTTTATTTCTTACAGGAGAGTTGGGAAGTAAGCAGGACTTCCTGGGCCCCTTGTCCTGTGTTACGGGGAAATTACAGAACCTACCAGGCATTTATAGTTTCATTTATCAGGCAGTTTATTGATTGCAAGACAGCATACATGGTTCACAAAGTTCCTATTCTTGATAATTTTAGGCCCAAATGTAGCTTCTTGAGAAGGGCAAGAGTGATTCATCACATAGTGTGTGTTCATGTTTCCGGTTGGCTCCATCCCATTCCCTCGAATCCTGTGCTTTAACTGCTGGAATCCTTCAGTGTGTCTGGGTGGTTTATTGCTTATCAAATATTCAAGGCCTACAACCAGGTATGTTCTCATACCTCCACTCCTGAAGCTTCTGCTCAGCCTAACTTTGTCTTTTCCCTGCCTCTTAGTTGGAACTCTGAAATTCTCTACTCCTTTGTTTTTACCTACTTTGCCTATTCCAAGTTTGTTATTCTTGGGATGGAAAGCAAGCGTCTCTGATCATTTTTAGGGGCACTGTAAATTGGACAGCCCTTTCAAAAAGTCATAAAAATGTTTGTCTCCTCTTCCCAGTAATTCCACTTGTAGACATCTAAAGAAGTCCAAAGTATTAAAAGACTACACACTAGAGTACTTATCACAGTGGTTGAGATTACCAAAGGAACCACTGTGTGCCAGAGTAAGAAAGGGCCAAGGATGAGTCCCAGGGAACACCCCCTTAAGGGGTGAAGACCAGGAAAGAACAAGCAAAGCTGGAGAAGGAGAACCAGGAAAGATAATTATGTCAAGGATATAGCTGAAGAAATAAGGAATGGCCAACACAAGTACAATAAAGACCAGAACCTGCCCATTGGATCCGGCAATTAGGAACTTGAACCTTACCCCTAGATAAACCTGAGAATTGGCAGGAACAGAAGGTAGATCACATGGCATTGAGAAAATGCAGAGATATCAAAAAGCTTAGGTATGAACTAAAAGAGACACTAAGCAAAAGACTAGCCAAGAAAGACTTTTAGAAAGCACATTGGCTTCTTTGCTCATCCATTCAACGCACTGAGTGCCTTCAATGTGCCAGTAGTTCTAGGTGCAGGAATCAATAAACAAAACATAGGTTCTGTTTTCATTGAGCTTATTTTCTTGTGAGAGTAGGCAGTTAGCAAATATTTTATGACAAATGATAATGAGTGTTGTGAGAAAAAAAGCAATGGAGAGAGTTATGTGAGCAGAGTATAGTGCTCTTTGGGATAGGGTCAAGGAAGATCTCGAAGTCACCTTTGAACAGCGATACTAAGTAGGAAAGCAGGATGGTAAGATGTGGAGAGTGGGTTTCCTCCCAGCATAAGTGGTCAGAGGGTAGAGCAAAGGCCCTGCTTCCCTATTCATGAACAGCACGGTCACCAGCAAGGACTGAACAAAGTGAACGGGTTGGAGCTGAGGTCAGGGGTGGCAGTGGGCCAAGGCTAGGCCATGCTAGGGATTGGATTTCTTTCTGAGGGGAAGCTGCCGAAAATGTTGACCAGAGGATTCTTTAAAAACTTGTTGCTAAAAGGTTCGTTCTGGCTGCTGTATTAAGAATAGACTATAGGGAGACTATTAGAATAGTCCTCCAACATGAGCAAAACTTAGCCCCTGAGAGCTGTCTTGAGTTAGAGGAGATAGCTAGGTGAGAGACAGGTTGCAAAATCAGTCGGAGAAAGGGAAATGCTGAGTGTTAGGACTGGAGATGTTATGGGGTAGGAGATGGAAGAAAGACAAATGAAGAGCCTGGAATATGGAAATACACAGAGGACAATCTACAGAAATCCCTTCCTTGGAGAGCATCTCCGTCACTGAGGGAAGCAATTGCTGTTTGTTGAGACAGTACAGCATAGCAGTAATGGTATCAACTCTGCCCTGCTGTGAGTTTATAAACCCCAGTTTGAGCAAGTTATATATTCGCAAGTTTCTTCATCATAAAATTATCATAATACTGCCTACCTCATATGACTGTTGTATATAATGAATTTTTAAAATTTTTTATTTATTTTTTGAGAAACAGTCTCACTCTGTTGCCTAGGCTGGAATGCAGTGGCACAATCTCAGCTCACTGCAACCTCCACCTCCCAGGTTAAAGCGATTCTTGTGCCTCAGCGTCCCGAGTAGCTGAGATTACAGGTGCGCCACCACTTCCAGCTAATTTTTGTATTTTTAGTAGAGATGAGGTTTCACCATATTGGCCAGCCTGGTCTGGAACTCCTGACCTCAAGTGATCTGCCCACCTCAACCTCCCAAAGTGCTGAAATTACAGGTGTGAGCCACCGTGCCTGGCTTGTATTTAATGAATTTAAAAGATATACTCAGAACATGATCAAGGCATGATATGTAATTACTGTTATTCTCACTGGGATGCAGAACAGCTTGTCAAGAGCCTAGATTCTGGATGCAAACTAGTGTTCATATCCTGGCTCCGCTCCTTACTACCTGGGGAACTTTGAGAAATGTCCCTCTGCCTATTTTTTCATCTGTAAAATGGGGATAATTATAGACCCTATCTCATAAGGTTATAATAGATAATAGGGTCAATATATATAAAGTGCATGTAATAAGCACGTTTGCTATTGTTTGTATTACTAAATTGTTGGCATTGCCCGTTCTGCCTTTTTGCATAGATAACCAAAGCCCAATGCTGTGGAGATCCCATGAGTGGCTTTCAAAGCAGAACTTTGAACCCCTGACTCTGCGTGTCCTTACACAAGCAAGGGTTCTTGGGCCTAGGCAACTTCAGTAATACTATAGTTCAGTGTGACAGAACACTTTTTTGAAAACAGCCAACCCCACACGTAGGTATACTTAGGGCATCAGTTTAGAATGCTCACAGATACTTTCTAAGCAGAATACTTTCTAATGAACTTTGAGACCTTTTTAAAACATGTTTTCTTCATATCATCCAGCCCAAAATGTCAATTTTTAAAAAAACATTTTAACAATAAATTACCCAGCCTTATTTAGTGTTCTAGAGACTACTTTTTTTCCCTTCCTTTTTTGAGACAAGGTCTGGCTCTGTTGCCCATACCAGAGTCCAGTGTCAAGATAATGGCTCACTACAGCCTTGAACTAGGCCCAAGCAATTCTGTCACCTCAGCACCCATGTAGCTGGGACTACAGGCGCATGACACCACACCCAGCTAATTTTTTAACTTTTTGTAGAGAGGGGATCTCACTATATTGCCCAGGCTGGTCTCGAACTCCTGAGCTCAAGCAGTCCTCCCACCATAGCCTCCCAAAGTGCTAGGATCACAGGCATGAGCCACCACTCCTGGCAGAGACGTTTTACTATCGAAAACGTTGACTTCTCATAAAAGAAATATTCAGTCTCTATATGAGGATTGGTTTTCATTGTATATAATAATAAACTAACAGTGATTCAAACAAGATAGTTTCTTTTCCCTCACATGCAAGCCTGACTTTGTATCGCCACTCTGCCCCACAAGATTGTTAGGTGTCCACTTTTAGGTTTAGGTATCTTAAAGTCCTTAACTCTCAGGTGCACAATTCAATATGGCTGAGCAGCATAACCACATTTAAGCAGCAGGATTCAGGTGCGTGGAGACGAGAGAAAAGATGACTCAGAAATTGTGCACACTTCTTGCACTTCTGTTCACATTCCATTGGCCAGAACTTTCCCATATGGCTATTTAAAAAAGCCTAAAGACTAAAAAAGAAAATTCTTCAATTTGGGTGACGATGTACCAACTAAAACAGGTAAATGAATGATTATAGAAGAAGGGGGAGAATCATTTTATTTTTTTCACTTTCATTTTGTACTATTGCTAATAGGGAGAATATATTTAAATGAGACATTGGTCACCACCTGGAAGTCTGGCCAGCAGACCCTGACTCAACGATGGATGAGATGGATGAATGAATGCACTCTCACACCATTACAGTGATACTCGTAGGCTAGGGAGGACCATTGGCTGCTTTCAGAGGGCAAAATGCAACCAATCGACCAAGACTCTGTCTATCCATACGTTTATTCATAACAGAGTCTCTAAGTCAGCACACTTGCGGGTGGTTAAAAGAGTGGTTATACGAATGATAAAAGCTTTAGGTTCTGGGGCCCAGAGTGAATACTATTAACAGATAATTCCCCTTTGACCCTCCCTGGAGAGGGCCACCAAGCACAAAATTAACATGAGTAAACAGTGGAGACAAAGGGATGTGGGGTAAACAGACTTAAGCTGGGAAAAGCCTCTTATCATCCCTATCTTCTCCCTAACTTAATGGACTGGCTGGCCACGTTCAGGCTGCCCCAATAAAACCTTTCGGCATTCCAAAAGGTTTGAGACTATAACTTTTCCTAATATATCTTAAATATTTTGCCAGCCACCCCAAGTGAATAAATAGCAACCATTGCCACAGTCATACAATTTTTATTAAAAGAATTGTTAATTTCATGAATCTTTTTCTGTGACTTCAAAACCCATGACACATACTGTAAGCTGAGATCTGAGAAATGTTTACAAATAATATTTTAGAATTGAAATGTGTCATTGAAAACAAATAGAAAAAAAATATCGAAAGCTTAAAAAATGGAAACTAAGCAAACCCAAGCTGCTAGTGCTGAGTAAATGTTACAAGACACGTTGAAAATATGCACCTTCTCACCAGATTTTAGGTCCAGCTGTATCTCACGCTGACATTTCTATATAGCATAAAAGTCACAAAAGACACTTTTTAAGTGGCTAGGAGAAAAATGACTGATGTAAAAATGAGACGTAACAACATCAAAGCTCTAAGGCTAATTACACGCTTGTGCTAGAACCTCAAGGGAGGTCGGGTACCATCCCTCTGATTTGGTGTTTGAGGACTTTGAGGTAAAAGTGCCTCCTTGGCCTCATTTAGAGTAGTCAGAGAGAGGGGACTCCCACGTGGTTAATTTTCATTCTTCTTAGGAGGGAAATGTTGCAAGGACTAGCATATTTTTTATAGCTGAGACTATACAAAAAGATGGCAGTAACCCAAGAAGCCAAGAGGTCAGCAAGTTGACACAGGACTTGAGGAAGGAAATGCTGACAAAGCCGTATGCTAAGAATCTGTGAGGATATCTGAATCTGCAGTTACTTTAAGACTCATTTGTTATGCTGGAAATCTGAGAGATTAAGTCACTTAATATATAATCTTTGTCAACTCTGCTTGAGTTGACATCCACAACTACTACGGTCTGGTTGTTGGTCTACTGTTAAGCACTCTGCTGTACAATAGAGTATAGAATGCCATTGTGTTTATCAAGTAGCATCTGTGTATGTACCAGTACGGGCAAGAGTACACAGTTTGGTTGCTGAAATCTGAAAATATTTCTATTTAAAGATTCTTTAAAAGTATCGTAAAGGCTTTTAGCACTTACTCAGATCACAAGAACAGAATGACCTAAAACATAACCAACCTAGCTAGAGTCATGATACAAAAAAAAAAAAAAAAAAAAAAAAAAAAAAAAAAAAAATGGGTTTTTGGGAACATGTGCCTCAAAAAAAAAATGAAAAGCGAAATGGAAAAAAAAAATTAAAAGTAACAAATTTT
>CAUYLG010074897.1:0-43214 GCA_963573385.1 Cacajao melanocephalus
AGGGTTAATCTGGGGCAGTTTAATAATAATATTGCTACTTTAGAGCACTAACACACACAAAGTGAATCCAATAAAGCTCTGTGCATTGATTCAATATTAAGTATTAATTGCATGACCATCATAGCACCTCTTTACATCACACAATCACCAGAATTAGAAACTGCTTTGAAAATTAAAAACAGGGCACAGTCCAATAATTAGAGTTGCACACTGTTACTATTTAGAAACCAGGTGCATGGTACAGTGCAGCTGCAAAAATGGAAGCCAAATCATTAGACAATTTTAGGAACCTGGCAATACTGTTGAAGCAAAATACTCAACACAGCAGGAAATGGACCAAAAAAAAAAAAAGCCTTCTATAACCAAATAAACATCTGATATTTCCTTTCCCTTTGAGAATAAATACAGTTAAGGTCACTTTTAGCCTTGGAACGGATATATGTTTGCCTATGATGATCTTGCTAACGACTACATAATATCTGATGTCCTCTGCTAGGATTATAGTTTTAAGAAAGCCATAGTTACAAGAGGCATCTACTGTAAATACCTACAACTTCCTTTTATGGCAATCACTATAGAATTCACTTGTTTTAAACAGTGAACAAGGGAAGATGGCCTCATGTTTCCTTTGCAATTATAGTATATGTTGAGGATCAAGTGGCTTTCAAGCAGCATGATGGGTGTGAAAATGTTTGCAGTTTAGATCATTCTGTTGCGTTTATGGGTTGGTGAGTCTGTAATGACATCGCCACACTGGGCTGAGGTACGCTTTCTAGTTCCACCATTGTCCAAGTGGAGTGCCATTTCTTCTGATATGAAAGTGTTCAAATCGACATCATGGAGTCCATTTCTCCTTCGACTAGCATTCGATCCACTGCTTACATGTGTAGGAGAGCCTGGGGTACTCGAACGCACGCTTATACTAGCCATTGCACCACTAAGACCTAGGAAGAAGAAAAAAGGTTTTAGAGTTGCTCAATTATTTAACCCTTTCGAACGCAACCCACTTACTTTCCATGTTGTCACACTGTCAAAGCATGTCTGCCTATTTTCTTTTATAAAGGGTTACTAGCAAGCAATTAAGTTTCATTCTGGAAAACACACCATCTGGCCTTGAGATATGTTTTACTGGTAATACCACCAATATCTGCAATATTGGTAACTACCAATTACTACAAGTTACTATGTGTCAGCCACGGTGCTAGGTGTACAAATAGCTCATGAAATCTCCCATCTATTAGGTAGGTGCTACACACAATTTACAAAAAGGACAGGAGGCGTTTGCTTTTAAACAAGACATTTTTGGTTACCCACAGTTACCATCCCAACAGACCCCTCTGATGAGTGTGTATGTCTGTGATGTTTTCAAGAGAGCAAGAAATCACTTCCAGGCCTAGGTGGGCTAATTCCAACATCCCCTTTAGATAAGGTGACCATGTAATTTATCATCCAAAACAGTATGACTAATGAGCACAAAAAGGGTCACTGTTAAAATGTCTACTGGGACATCAGGTACAAAGTGAGTCTGCCCTGGACAAACTGGGCTACATGATCCCCTCAAGTCTGGAATGTAGATATCCTTCAGGGTAGCCTCAATCACGATCCTCTCTAATCCTTTAGTGAAGTGGGGAGGAGAGGAGGTTGTAAAGAATCATGCTGCTTCTTGGGACACATCCTGAGTGACCTTGGCCACAAAGGCAAGGTCAAAAAAAAAAAAAAAAAAAAAAAATAATCATGCTGCTTTGTTTTAAACATAATAGTTAATGAATCCAGGGCCGGGCACGGTGGCTCACGCCTGTAATCCCAGTACTTTGGGAGGCCAAGGCAGGCAGATCACTTGAGGTTAGGAGTTTGTGACCAGCCTGGCCAACATGGTAAAATCCTGTATTTACTTAAAAAAATACAAAAATTAGCCAGGTGTGGTGGCAGGCGCCTCTAATTACTCGGGAAGCTGAGGCAGGAGAATTGCTTGAAGCCAGGAAGAGGAGGTTGCAATGAGCTGAGACCATGCCACTGAACTCCAGCCTGGGTGACAAGGGCAAAACTCTGTCTCAAATACATTTTTTTAAAAAGTTACTGAATCCAGAATATACCCAGCACTCATGGACACTCATTCCTTTCCTTAAACTCTTACATGGTTAAAGAGCCAAACTTACATTCCACCCCTAAATGTTCAGGATAAACCTGTGAAAGTTATGAGTCAGGCCAGGAAACATAAACCATAGTGTTGCATTTTTAAAAACCTACCGTCATTGGCAGTGATCTTAGGCTTTAGGAATTTCCCCTTCCACTATTCTCGCTTCATGTAGGGATTTGTTATTGCTTGACTAAATTTATAACATGGTTTAGTATAATCGATCGATTTTCAAAGACTAGAACTTATATCTTCAAGAAAGCTTAAAGGTTTCATTTGACAGGGGCTCATTCTTTCTAATCATCAACTCTGTAAATATGTAGTTTAAATGTGAACTTTAAGTTGAAAAAAGATTCTCTGCCTATCACATGTTGACATTTTTCTCCCTCCACCAAATACATGCTGTGAACGTTCTCAAATGCATGGCCTCCACTATCGTCCCACATGCTGACAATGTCCTCCGGGCTACATCTCCCTTCTGGGGTGCTCTCAACTCCGCAATCTAGGTGCCTCCCATTCCTTCCTGCACTAATCCAACCAATTCCCTGGCTGCTCTCCCTGAAGCAGATGCATCCTCCCTTCCCGCTGGTGGTCAGAGGAAATCAAACTGTGTCCCTCTTTAGCTTCTAAACCTTTCAAAGGCTAGCATAAAAGCATTAATGTGGGAGTACTTCCTACATCAGGTACTATATGTCAATTACTCCCATGGCATCTATAATATATCTCCACTCTGCAGGTGAAAATCCAAGTTTAAAGGTTAAGTAATTCAACCAAGGTCAACAAGCAGTAAACAAGAGCTGGGACTCCCACTCAAGTGTAATTCATATTCCTATTCAGTTATTCTGATTCTCTTTCAAAGTCTAGCGTACTCTAGCAAAAAGATGGCTTCAAGTCGGTCCTAGGACCAGCTTGCCTCTTAAGCCTCATCTCTCTGAACAGTTTCTCTCCCTTCTCTTCCTGCCCTCTTTACCCTTAGACCGAATCCGCACTACCAACATCATGCATTTTGCAGCTACCTGAAATAGTGAGGCCTGCAACTGTCTCTTCCAACATTCATGTGGAGTGAGCCCACCTGCTCCCCAGCACCTCCCCTCTGAGGCTCCTTTCCTGGTTCTCCTACCTCTCCATTTTCCTGCTGGCTCCTCTTTCCTCCTCCTTGAAGTTGAAACTCTCTGCTCCTTCCTATCCACCAGGCTGCCAGCTCCCACCTGAGTCGCCTTTGTGGGGTTCCCTTCTGCCCCTGAAAGGCTGTTGTCACCCTGGGTGATACTCTCAACTTCCACCTTACCCACATGCATCAGTGTTTCCCAAAACTGGAATAATGATCTCAAGGGCCTTCCCAGATTTCTAACTGCCTATTGGACAACTCAAACTCAACACCATCAAACAGGAACTTCACTTCCTCCTCCCCAACCAGCACAAGCTTATTTTTTAAAACAAAACACCATGCTATAGAAAAATAGCTTATTTTTCTATAGCATGGTATAATCGACCATCTCTTCCTATAGAAATATTTTTATTTCTATCTAATGACCTTAACACAGTGCCTGACACATAACATTCACTGAATTCTGAAAGAGTAATACTTCAAAGTCCTACACACCCCCTTGCTGAAATCCACTGAAATCCAAGGCTCGGCTGTTGATGTTTATTCACCTCTGCAATACTAGGAAATAAACCCAGGTGGTTCTCTCCACTTTCATCACTGGCATCCAGTTTAAAACTCAATCATCCCCATTGTTGGCTTTTGTTGAGGTTCTACAGCAAGACTAAAGTTAAGGGGAGAGCTATGCCTTATTTGATCCTCGTGTCTCAGCCTGTAATATATTTCTACAAGGTGCCCATGTTCTTCAAAGATAACCTTTCATACTTGTTTCATAATGCAGAAGGTCCCAAGGTCACATGGCAAAATACAGGCACATTCGGCAATAAACTGGCCTACTTCAATGATTAAAATCAAGATACCCCTTACCATTTCAAAAGACAAGAAGAATTCAACGAACCCCACCCAATGCCCTCGTTAACACAGGGCTCCGATGGCACCATGTTTAATATCTAACGACAAATATGGAAGTCTCAAAACACTTATCAGAAGTGGACTAGGCATTTCAAGCAAATGTTCCTTGTTTCAATGGCCATTCTCCATGAAAAAGAAGATGTATTAAACATCAATTTGGTAAATCTGAACTCCAGCAGCTTCTGAGAAAACTGCTTTTTCTACTGGGTGTATGACCTGGATGTTTAGCTTGATAATTGTAATGTGCAATAGGATCTATGACTGACTCTCATAGCAGTGAAAATATTTTCAAAGTTTGCCTACCTAATCTTCCCCAAAAAGACTTCATTCACAAGGGTCAAAAATAATTAAGATTAACAACCAAAATATGTGCATTTTGACAGCCCAAATTTTATTTTACAAACCAATGACAGCTACTAGAAGATGCTTTAGGAAACCTTAGCTAAGCCACATAAACAATCAGGCCTATACAAGTACAGAAAAATCTAAACATGCTTCAGAACTAAAAAACAAACAAACAAACAAAAAAACAACAAAAAACCAAGTTGTACGTCCTGAGGGCATACAACTTAATTTCCTCCAAAAACACTTTTTCAAAAGGGCTACGAAGTATCAATTGACAAAAAAAGAACAAGTAGCATGATTAGACAGAGAAGTCTCAATTGCTTAACACAAGATAAACTCAACAATTGTATTCTATATCCATTTTAAATTAGTCCAGGGGTGGAAAAGATTAGGATGGTTTCATCATACTTTGAAAAGGAAACTCCCACTGGAGCTAAAAGAAATTTACAGACCAGGTTATAGGAATCCAAGTTACATGGTAAATTGTTAAAAGTAGCACATAACTATTATTGTCATACCAAGTTCATGCTTAAGCAACAAGAAAATCCTGTTTGCAGCATTAATTACATGTAATTCAGTTTCCAGGCACATAGAGGTCACACACAGGCAGAGAAAGAACAAATGCCAGCCCAGTCATCTCACTGCCGCAGTCCAGCAGCCAGTGGCCCAGGACATCATCTACACTAACTGCTTCCCAACCGCTTAAGCCCCATGAGGGAAGGCAACGCAGCCAGCCCTGGAGGTGAGAAGGCATCATTGGTCCACCTTTGCAGATCTGTTCCACCAGTGTTATCTCCCAAAGAAAATGGGATTTGAAATCACAACTTAAACAAAGTGGGTAATATCCTGACTGGAGGCCCTAAGAAACTGGCATTCTTGCGTTGAAAATGAATTGCACCATTCAGATGCACAGCACTCCTTTTGCACAAAGTTGTGTTCTGCGGTGCCAGGACATACAAGTACTTGCAGTGTCAATGTCGTGTTTAAGATGTACCAGGGGAGTTCAAACATTTAAAAAGGAATTCTATTAGGAAGATTTTGGTAATTTGAAGTAGATACCACTCCCCACCCCAATCTGTAAATTATAATACTGAATTTTTATTGAAATAAAGCACACTAAATCAAACCAATTACAAAGATACATGGGTCACACCAAGAAAACATTTTCAGTTATGCTGACAGCCCCAAATGTTTTCCACATTTTTCAAAGACAGTTTTTAATGTCATGGGAAAATTGCTCACGACGTTAAAATGAAAAAAGCAAAATACAGTATCATATATGCAGTATCTCAACTATGAAATAATTTTAATATTTATACATTGAAAAAAAGACTAGAAGAAAATGCACCAAACATTGAACTGCAGTTTATCTCTATATAGCGGAATAACAAGATGCTCATTTTTTAATTTTTGAAAACTTTCAAATTTTCCAAGAAAGTATTTATAAGTCACAAAATCAGTGAGAAAATTAAATTGAATATCAAAACTGTTTAAACAAGCACTAGGCTGAATCACCTGGCTTTGAGGTATGCTACATGGCCTCCTTTTTCACTGCAATGAAAAAAATGTCCAACAAAATTTTATCGCAGGTTCAAGACAATGTTGCATTACTGATGTTGGAAGCTTTATGTCCTATCTCCTCGAACATCAGCAGCTAACATCTAACCTTCATCTACAGAAAATGCCAACTTTTCACTGGAAACTTTAATGCTACCTGAATTGCCTTCATTGTTCTTTTCAGGGGCTGGCTTGAACAAAGGGGCATAATTTACAAATTCCAGCCTTCACAGGAAAGTCAATTAAAGATTCTTTAAAATAATTCATTTTAAGCAATTAAGAGACGGCTTTGGTGCATTAATCTCTTACATCTTAATTTCTGAATGTTTTTCAGACACATTTTACTGTTAAACAATTATCAACAGTTATTTCAGGAAGATGCAGACTGCAACATTCAACAAGCATTCCTTAAGAATCTACTATGTTCCACACACTGCCAGGAGTGTGGATTTCCAGAGAGAAGAAAGGATTCTGAAAGGTGGATGAGTATATCCAACAGGTTGGTTCTAATTAATCCTCTAATAGGAAACCGCAAGAAGTTTCTTTCATACTATACCATCAGTTTTGTTTTGCTTTGAAGACCAAGTTTCACTCTTGTCGCCCAGGCTGGAATGCAATGGCGTGATCTCAGCTCACTGCAACCTCCGCCTCCTGAGTTCAAGCGATTCCCCAGCCTCAGCCTCCCCAGTAGCTGGGATTACAGGCGCACGCCACCACCTGGCTAATTTTTGTATTTTTAGTAGAGACAGGGTTTCACCATGTTGGCCAGGCTAATCTCAAACTCCTGAGCTCAGGTGATCCACCCACTTTGGCTTCCCAAAGTACTGGGATTACAGGCATGAGCCACCACTCCCGGCCATATCATAAGTTTTAAAATACTTAACTGAAACATTTGTGCTAGCTGTCAAGACATACTTCTAAATATTTAGCTATAGCAATGGAAGAGGTAGAAAAGTGACATGAAAAGGGCGAGACAGAGAACCAAACACAAATTTCTTCTTAAAATGATTATCACTTGTCTAAGAAATTTTATCCGGAGTGATTTGTTCCCCACCCCCGCCCCGGCCCAAATGTGGTAACTTCTTTTCTGTATCACTCTGGCATTGGTAGGGCCAAAGAATGTTTTGACAAACAAAGGATACAAAAATCTGCACTTGGAGAAGGAGTATCTTACCAGTTCAGGGTGCCTAAAATAAGCTTTCCTTTTTCTAGGGAAAGGTAGCAGTTTTATACTTTGAATGTGACAAATTAGTTATGTGCCTTACATTCTTCTTTGTAAAACATTCCTATCCAACCTTACACCCCTAAATCTGATTTTGCATAATTTTTTTATAGGGCCCTACACTCAGTTTCTCCAGATCCAAGAATCTTGTCAAGCAACTTAACGATTTAAGAGAATAAGAAGTTTGATGGAGTCCACAGATTCTGTTGGGAAGAAAAAAAAAGGGAACACACAAATTCAGCCTATTAATTCTCAAGGCGATGACACTGTGCCTCAATCTGATTCCCTGGATTTAGATACCTCACACTACTATAATTCTATTAGGCCAGAAACTCAGAAACTCCTTGAGATTATTAGCTTTTTCCTTTTTTTAATCATCTGCCCCTACTCCTAGCCTCTAATAAATAGAGTGCTTGGTATTCATTGTATTCAGTAAATACAGGACAATAGGAAAGGCTGCAGAATGACAATAAGAACTCATAACACCAAATCCACAAAGAGTTTTCAAACCAAAAAGTTCTCGGCAATCAACTAAGGAGCTGCTGTCTTGTAACTCACAAAGCACTGCTAAATTTATATATATATATATATATATATATGTACATATATGTATGTGTGTGTATATATATATATATGTATATATATATGAGATATATATATCATATATGAGACAGATATATATATCTCCTTAAGTTTTTTCCTCTGTGTTCTGAAATTCTTGTATTAAAGGCTAGACTGCCTAAGCTTGCCTAAGTCCTCTTGTCTTTTAAACTTGTTTTAAACACAAAAGGAACTTAGAATTGGGATTAAAGCCAAAAGCCAATGACAGCAATGGTTCCCACTGGTGCCTATTATGACACCAGATCCTGCATGCTAGAAGCCTTTGAGTCTGAAATGATGTGTAACTTTAGAGAGGGACAAGTCGGGCCCAGTGGATTTAATTCCAAGCCCTGCAGTCAAGAATGTCATCAAAATCAAATTTAGTTTGGGAACTAAAACCAAGTATCTGATTTTTATGAAACAGTCTGAATTAGGGTCAGCAACTTTCAGAGACCACCTATAAAATGCTATGAGTGAGAGTGAGGCTTTAAATAAAGCTTCGGAGTGAAGTCTGGCTTGGTGTCTGGCTCCCCACCCTAGGACACATGCCATCTTCTTACTCGGGACCCTATTCACCTAACCCCCATGATGACAGCTCAGAATGAAGGGAGACAAGATTTCAATCCAGTGCTTTCAAGAAACAGCACTGGGTTGGGCAGGGCAACTCCAAATCTCTCCCTCCAGTGAGGAGAGAGACAAGGTAAACCAGCTTCACTAGTGTGTCAACATGAGACAAGCTCAAGATCTTAGCAAGCAATATTTAAGCAGTCAAAAGTTTTAAATGACCTGACCCTCCAGCATAGTATCTGCAATTTAAAATGTGACCCTTACTAAACAGGGAGGCAAAAAAGTATTCCAGAAGGCAATGCCCTCTGGGCCTTGAGATCCTTGGTCTACTTTTGCAGTAAAATAGCCCAGAGAAAAAGAGGGTACTCACAGGACCTGAAAATTACCAGCAATTCTCCTATTCTCAAGGCAAATAATACTTCCAGTGTCATGGTAGGGTAGGTAACCTGCCTGGGTTCTCATTTAATATATCATCTTATAAGTAAGTACATCACCTTTCACAAAGGGGACTGGCTTGGAGAGGCTGAGCATGTCACCCAAGGTTACACAAGGAAAAGAGCCTATACAGCAAGCCTATGTACTCCTACTAACAGTGAACCAGGGATACAGCTGGTCATTCGCCTTTAAGCCTACTTATCCAGATTTGCTTATGGGGAAAACCTCAGAAAGATATAAAATTCACATAGTTTCTGATGACTTTCGAGAAGAAAAGCCTTGAGATCTTTCCTACCTCAACACCTAAGCTCTAGGTCTCAGGGGAGATGATGCAGCAGACAGAAATCCTACATCTAAAAATATAAAGGCACAGTGGTTAGGAGGAGTATGCACTCTGAGGCAAGGCACTGTGGCTCATGCCAGTAATCCCAACGTTTTGGGAGGACAAGGTTCGGAGATAGCTTGTGCCCATGAGTTTGAGATCAGTCTGGGCAACATGGCGAAACTCCAACTCTACAAAAAATAAAAAATTAAGAAATATATTGAAAATTAAAAATTTATAAATTCAAAAACTATGTATTTTTAGAGAAAAGACTGGAGTATCTATTCTACCACTTACTAACCTGCTTCCTATCTTAGCCAAGTGAGTCTTTCTTCATCAATCAAATGTTAATAAACCCAGGGTAGGTGTGAGGATTAAATGAGAACGTCCTTGGTGTAACACTTATTTCATTTTATTTTATTCATTTATTTTTTGTGGCGAGGAGGGGAGGAGGGGAGCCAGTGTAATGCTTTTAAACACTGAAAGAGTAGGTTTAACGGTTATCACCTTATGGTCTCAGCTGTTCTAATTCAAGATTATCATGTGGCACCCTAGGCAAACAGGTTACATTATACCCTGATTGTAGCTATCTGGGGACTGTAATCCTCAACTCTTTCTAAAGGTTCTGGGTCCCCACTGTGTCGTATTCATTCACTTAGCAGTTCTCTGCGATAACCCCAGTGGTAAACTCAGAATACATTTATGTCATGGTCTTCGCTATGTTCTGTCAAAGCCAAAAGGACCAAGGCAAGGTCCCTGCTATAATGTGGCCCCAGGGGACTGGGACAGTCACAGAAACAAATCATGCAGCAAAGCAAATGCATAGTTCAGGGAGGCTACAGAGATTGGGAGACCTGAAGGAAGGCTGTGTCACAGAAGTGAGGTACGTATACGTAGGGGTAGGAGCTGGACTCAAAGAGCACAGAGGTATTCAAGAGATAAACGGTATGGATAGAATACCTGACACATGGTTAAGACTAGATCATAAGGGTCTTGCAATAGCATGCTGAATTTGAACTTCACCATGTAGGCCCCAGGGAAACTTTAAATCAAGAAGTGACAAGATCAGAAAGATCACTCCAATGGTCTCATGAAAGATGGACTGGCGACAACAGCTCAGGCTCACCTCCTCTAGAGGGCCTGCCTTGAGCTGCACACAGCAGGGCTGTACTGTGAAATAGCCCTTTCTGCCCTCAGAATATCTTCCACATACCACATTCATAGCATTAATAGAAATTATCCAAATCCTTGTTTGCCTCAACAGAAAAAGAAGGCACTCTATAGTTTACGTATTTCCAGAGACAGCACTCAATCTGCCATATAGAAAATGTGCTAAATGGCTCAATGAGTCTGCTGTTGGGGCAGAAGAATGAGTCCAACCTGAAACGTCATCTGAGACAAATGCCTGTGGGGCACTTTGGAGATGTACACCAGAGGACAGGGCGACACGCCATCTGGTAGTCAAAAGAGGAGGTCTAAACGAGAGGCCCAAATTTGGACATGAAGACTGACATGGGGAACGTAATCTAGGGCAGTGACAGGGTCTGAGAACAGGTCAGGCAGGCCAATGTGGCAGAAGAGACGCCAAGGTAATAAGGAAAAGCTCTAGAAGAGAAGGAATGAACAGAGGACCAGTGAGAATGGTAAACAGAGATCCGCGAAGCAGTTCAGAAGATTTCTGGTCTCAAGTATGCTGTTTACATAAAAACGAGTGACCAGTTATTAATTCGACTCTTGGGAAATTTACAATGTTATATTAAGACATAGGATAACAAAGCAAGACAGAAATCAATTTAGCACATGCATATGTATCTCTTTAAATCCTCTGTGAGTCTAACATACAGATGACTGGGTCCCACAGGACACAAGAAAAAAAAAAGCAACACGTTGCAGACAAGTGTCAAAATAAAGCACTGAATTAAGTCTTTAAGCCTTGCTAACCACTAATTGAAGCCGTTTTGATTAAAACTATTTGAGGCTGGACTTAGTGGCTCACAACTGTAATCCCAGCACTTAGGGAGGCCAAGACAGGCAGGAGGCTGAGACAGGTGGATCACTTGAGGTCAGGAGTTTGAGACCAGCCTGGCTAACATAGTGAAACCCTGTCTCTACTAAAAATACAAGTATTAGCTGGGCATGGTGGCGAGCACCTGTAATCCCAGCTACTCAAGAGGCTGAGGCATGAGAATGGCTTGAACCCGGGAGGCAGAGGCTGTGGTGAACCGAGATCACGCCACCGCACTCCAGCCTGGCCAACAGAGCAAGACGCAGTCTCAAAAACAAAACAAAACAAACAAAAAAACAAAACCTCTTTGACAATCATTAATTGATATACTTTTCTTTTTCTTTTTTTTTTAACAGAGGCAGGGTTTCACCATGTTGGCCAGTCTGGTCTCAAATTCCTGACCGCAAGTGATCCGTCCACGTTGGCCTCCCAAAATGCAGGTATTATAGGTGTTAGCCACAGTGCCCGGCCAATTGATCTACATTTGGGTAAAGCTGTTGGCCAGGCATGGTGGCTCATGCCTGTAATCCCAGCACTTTGGGAGGCAAAAGAGGGCAGATCACGAGGTCAGAAGTTCGAGATCAGCCTGAACAACACAGTGAAACTCGATCTCTACTAAAAATACAAAAATTAGCTGGGTGTGGTGGCGCACGCCTATAATCCCAGCTACTCAGGAGGTTGAGGCAAGAGAGTTGCTTGAACCCAGGAATGTCAGAGGTTGCAGTGAGCCGAGATGGCACCACTGTAAACCAGCCGGGGTCACAACACAAAAACTAATTCAAAAAAAAAAAAAAAAAAAAAAAAAAAAAGCTGTTTACATTAGTCTCTTCCACTAAACTAGGCTCTGAGGCTTACAAGGGTAATGAATGGGGATTTTTATTCATTGTCACACTCTGTCTACATGAAATACTCAGCAGGTATCTCAAGTCTGCCATTTTCCTTCAAGTTCAGAGCATATTTATTTGGTTGGGCTATGTTTAATGGGCGTAGGAGTAAGGAAGGGGAAGAAAACTGAGGGAAAACTGTCTTCTCTTATAAATACATAGGATATGTTAGAGGAGTATGAGTTTGCTTTGATTATAAACTCAAGCCTGCCTCAATAGATCAATTCTTCTCCCATATCCTTTTGCTCTTCAAATACATGAATTTAGAGTCATCCCAAATGTAAACCTCCAAAAATTTCAATTTGACCTAACTTAACTTCATAAATTTGGCTAAGCACATAATATGCAAGACTGAATACTGACATTGTATTTACTTTAACTACGGTGTTTCCAAATACATTTTTAAAAGAGCACCTTAACAGTTTTCACTTCAGACAATTCAACAAATCAGATAATAAGGACACCCAGTTAAAGTCACTAATTTGCGTTACTAGTTAACAATCGCCCTATTACTAGAACCATTCAAATTACTTTCTTTAAATATTCAAATTAAACTACCATTCTCAATATACTCATGTTCTCACAAACCAGTAGAGCATAACTTAGTATAATTTACGTTTCTGTAGATGCTTTCAAAGGGCTCTATTACTTCATCACAGCACTGTTTTAACCGTATGAATTAGAGGTATGAAACCTAAGAGTAAGAATACATTCAGTCTCCAATCTATACTGGATTAGTTCTACATTATCAATTTATTGAAAGGAAAGATCATTTTTTTCCTACACAAAGTCTTACATTCAAACTTTTTAAAATCCTCACAACTTAAACATGTGAAAATTATAAACAGTCCCTTCAAGTGTATCATTACTTAAAACTCCCAAAGTTCAAGAAAACAATAAACAACAGGTTGAACAGATCAAATATGAGAAAATGTAATGGGAGTTGGAGTTTTTCAGGGCAGAGGGGGCTGGCCTGCCGTTGTTACTATTATGTACACTACTGCGTTAAGTTAACAAGCATGGTTTTTATGTTTCTTAAAACTATCTTCTAAAGTATAATAGCACAATACAATAAAAAATACCCTAAGAGAAGCATGGAATAAGCCATAACCCTCTTAATAAAGAAGAAAATCACAATACTTAAGGAGAGACAACTGCATCAAATATTACCATGCACTAAAATTAATCTAACAAACTATGTACACCTCTAGTTAATTGTTTTCCCAAACTTTAGGGGGAGAGATGTGAAACCCTCTAATTCAGCAGAAACAGATCAGTCACATTTTTGTCTGAGTTTCCTTCCAAAGTTCTGACAGCCTAACTACTCCACTGTATCAGGAATAATGTGCAGTCTTAAGTACTGCATCCATATAACCTGAACTTTCCTGCAATTCATGTTTTTGTTTTTAATTGTCCTAAACACTAACTAGGGGGAAAAAAAACCAACATTGGGGTTTACTAAAGAATCATGGTTTGCCAGAGAGAAAAAGATCTCTACAGGTATAAAGTTTCAATGATTCAGCTTCAATAAAGTTTCTTTATATCCCACTATTTCTTAGTACCTTACCAGGTTACTTCATTTTAGATGAACTGTACTATGGCCCAAAAATGTTAACTTTCAACAAGACTCATGACACCTAACTAATTACTTCTACTTCCTTAGCCATCTGCATGATACATGTTTTCATCTTGGTTTCAAGCAAGTCTTAATCTGCTGCTTTTTTTCTACAGCAGTATTAAATGCTGTCACACAGGTTAACTCTCCCAGTTCTGTGTGAAAGTCTGTATGAGAGAGCAAAAGGCAACAACAGACTTACTGACTACACTCCACAGGCTTCTCCAGCAATACTAAAATCCCTTAGCCAAGAGTGCCTTCTTATGACAAGTCTGGAGTGGGGAGATGGTGATCTACCTGTCCACTGGCTGCATCTCTGCTGGTCCCGTCTATTCAAGTGCAAGGGACCTGAGGGACAATAGGCAGAAGGAAAATTGAGTCTCACATTTGTCCTCTCCCACAATCTACAGCATACTAGGTAAGAAAGGTGTCAAGGGAGGTGCCAGGTCCCATGAGAACTAACCCAACAATTTCCCACCTTGCCTGTCATGGAGCAAGCAATTAGAAATGTAATAGAATTTTTTTTTTTTTTGAGATGGAGTCTTGCTCTGTCACGAGGTTGAAATGCAGTGGCACAATCTCAGCTCACTGCAACCTCTGACTCCCCGGTTCAAGCGATTCTCCTGCCTCAGCCTCCCAACTAGCTGGGATTACAGGCACGTGCCACCACGCCCAGCTAATTTTTGTATTTTTAGTAGAGACGGGTTTTCACCATGTTGGCCAGGATGGTCTTGATCTCTTGACCTCGTGATCCGCCCACCTCGGCCTCCCAAAGGGCTGGGATTATAGGCGTGAGCCACCACGCCCGGCCTAGAAATGTAACAGAATTCTTAACACACAAGAAGTTCCTCTTTGACTTCAGAAGAGGAAAACAACACGTACAACAGGTAAGTGTAAAGTGATATACTCTAATCAACGCTGCAGAAAGATCTGTCATTTTAACATCAGTAAGCTCAAACTAACTTTCTCAAAACATTTTCTAGGATGGGTTAGCTGACAGAGTAAGTTCACCCATGTAAGTTCTTAGCTTACATTCTATGAAACATTTCTAGAGCAAGCTGTTACTGTAAAAGACAAAAAACAGTCAATATATCTGGACCTAAACCTAAATGTGAAAAATGGGTCCACAGGCACCCTCTTAACCATTTTCCAAAGAAATATGTTTAAACGGCTTTACCATGCAGAGCTATGGCTTCCCGGAAGGGTTGCAAATCAGTCTCTACAGATGAGCTAGTTTCCGTTGAAGTAGCTCGGTTAGGGGACACTACAGTCAGTCTTGGGGGAGCTCTAGAGTTTCGTGGTGGAGGAACTTTTCCACACAGGAAGCTGATCAAATCTTCTCTACGAATAGTTCTTCTGCGTTTTTTAACCCAAGCCAACACATCCTTATTGCGTCGCTGATAGCCAATCTGAATTCCAATATCAAAACTTCGTTGATGGGTATCCACGCTTTCTGTTAAAAAAAAAAAAAAAAAAGAAAAAGAGAAAACATATATAATGATCACTAGAGCCATAATGTATTCCCCTCTAAAGAAAACCATTTTACAAATTAACCAAAGTGAATACCATGATGTGGCCTCTGACCCCATCAGTATCTACTAAACTGAAATGATTTCAGTCATAATGAAAATGTGACATATGACATTTAATCTTAATGGTCTAAATTCAGTGTTTCCTATACTCCTAGAGCTTGTCTTGTTCTTAAAAAAAAATTTGTTTTAACATCTGCATTTACCATGTCATTAGGGAGATGCCCTCCTATTGACAGATTCAGCACCAACAATCAGGAACATGCTGAAGGCAGCAGCAAAAGTTTTAGAAGGAAAAGTTAATCCTGATTAATTTCAACACTAAAACCAAACAGGTGGAAACAAAAAGCTTCATTCATTTCCCTAGGTATATTCCCATTCTACTTCCAGTTCCCAACAGCTTCCTGTAACTCAACCATTCCCAATAGATCTCCCAGACTAGATTGCCTGTATACACTCCACCTGAGTTTTGGTAAAAATGATCCTTACCTTTTAGTGGTTTGATCTAGTTGGAAAAAAGATTGAAAATTTAAGTCGCTGCAATTTATTAACTGTGCTGCTATGCTAGCACAAAAATCATCGGTATGTCTTTTTTATTTTTTAAATTCAGTCTCCATAGAGACTGTCAAAAATTGCCAATGCTGACTGTATTTCAAGTCATGGCAGGGTATTGGGAAAAGTTTTCAATTAGCAATAATAACGCCTCGGATAAACCTCATTGGCTATGATACTGCCACTGCGCAAAGCTACTATTATGTCTTTAATGGAATTAATCCATTGTTACTTTATCCCTGAGCATTCTGCAAAAGCAACAATACTATGTACATTTCTCTATTACTTTTCCTGGCTTTATGTTAATTTCTTGTCTGCTATGTCTACAACAGACTCAGAAAGGATGAGCAATAGTCAAATAATGTAAAGCTGTGTTCCAGCAAGAAGACAATCATCCAGACATCACAGAGGATCACAAGCTGAATTTGCATTATTAAAGAAAATGGCAAGAAGGCAGAATAACCAGAACTTTATAACAAGGCCTACTCCTTAGCAGATGACAGTCTTCATTGCTAAAAATAAACAGAGATACTGTCCACATATCTTTTCTCTTAAAAATTAATCAAAGCAGGACCTGGGATGTTACGAAGAAAAAAAAATACTTGAAAAGGACCAGGACTAGACTTCAACATCAATTTGGAAACCTGATATGCTATAGAGTGCATTCATAACTTCTCATTTACAACCCCATCACAACTTTGAGAAGGTGGGTTATTATAATTTTACAAATATAAAAAGCAGCTCAAGAGTGAAGTAACTTCTCCAGTGTCTGTCTCACTACTGGTATAACGTAAATCAATAATCTTTATTTTTCACTTCTTCATAAACAAAGAAAGCGTGAACTCCATTTTGAATGTAAATAGCATTTGAGAGGATCAGCATTTTCCCATCTCTTTGGGAAAAGATTTAGATGAGCCAACCCTAAAAGGGTGGATCACCCAAAGATGACCTCATGATGCTGTACCTAAAACTTAAATGATTCTGAAAAAGCTGGAGGCATTAACAGAAATCAGCACACTGAGCAACTAAATCTATATTACCAGACCACAGAAAGGATAAATGTAAACTGTGTGAACCTACAAGCAACCAGGTTTTTAAAACTATCCTACCTAGAAGAATTGCTTTTAATCAAGTTTGTAAACAAAGAAGTTTCTGTTTCTAAAGAGAATGAGGATATTTTATTCTTCAAAAGCCAAATGGAGGTAAGCCCAGACTTGAAGAAACAGAGGAAAAAAGTCTGAAGCACAGTAAAAGGGATATAAGAAACAAGTCTAAAGAATGCTTGGAGAGCAACAAAGAAAGATGGCCAGGCATGGTAGCTGAGGCCTGTGACCCTAGCACTTTGGGAGGCCAAAGTGGGTGGAACACCTAAAGTCAGGAATTCGAGACCAGCCTGGCCAACATGGTTAATCTCCACCTCTACTAAAAATACAAACATTAGGCTGGGTACAGTAGCTCATGCCTGTAATTCCAGCACTTTGGGAGGCACTCAGAATCACCTGAGGTCGAGTTCGAGACCAGCCTGGCTAACATGGTACAACACCGTTTCTACTAAAACTAGAAAAAATTAGCTGGGCATGGTAGCACATGCCTGTAATCCCAGTTACTCGGGAGGTGGAAATTGCAATGAGCTGAGATCACGCCATTGCACTCCAGCCTGGGCAACAAGAGCAAAACTCCATCTCAAAAAAAAAAAAATTAGACGAGCATGGTGGTGGGTGCCTGCAATCTCAGCTACTCAGAAGGCTGAGGCAGGAAAATCAGTTGAACCAGGGGTGGGGGTGGAGGGGTGGGGAAGGTTGCAGTGAGCCAAGATTGCACCACTTCACTCCAGCCAAGGCGAAAGAGCGAGACTCTGTCTCACAAAAAAGAAAGATGAAGCAGACATGTAAACATACACCTGGCAAACCAAACAGCAAAAGAGAGAAGCTAAACTTGATACAAAACTCAAGAGCCAAAGGGAAGGGGCCACGTGAGGTGGCTTAAAAAAAAACTATCCTGTGAAGAAAGAGCCTGGCCAAGTTTTGGTTTGTTTTTATTTGAAGACACAAGAAGTCCAACACTCAGATCTGCAAGGGACTAGTGCTTTCATCACAGATTTAAACAACACTGGAAAACTCAATAATGACTAGTGGCCTGGCTTACATGTAAGACAGTTATATAACCAGTTGTGAACCTCTTTAAAAAATTATGCAACTGACCAATTATTTCACCTCAAAAATTATGAGATGAGGCCAGGCGTGGTGGGTCACGCCTGTAATCCGAGCACTTTGGAGGCCAAGGCGGGCGAATCACCTGAGGTTGGGAATTCAAGACCAGCCTGACCAACATGGTGAAACCCCATCTTAGGAAAAAAAAAAAAAAAAAATTATGAGATGACCAAGTCTCAATGTCAGAACTATGAGTACAATAAAAGTCATATGTTTTACAAACACTACCTTACAGACTAGAAGGTACTATAGAAGAAAAGCAGATACAACACTGAAGGTTTCAGGTATGTTTTTGCACCACCAGGGCATAATGTAGTTTTAAACCATTAACAGTGTATTTTGAAAACCAAGTCCAATTGCCTTACCACTCAAATTAACCCAACCTCAGTTATTTCCCAAAATACAAAGTCTCATGTAGACACTGAAATATTTAAAATAAAAGTCCTTTCCAAATAGTTACCTGACTGAAAATAAACCTTCCTCATACCTCGAGTTAATTAGGAGAGCTGTGTGCTTATTAGAGAATCTTAGGCATGAGTACATTTTAACGTAATCCCAGGATAATCTAGTGTCCAGTGGATAATCACACAATCACACACACACACACTCACACTCACACAAACACAGCCTCTTGAAGGCTCTCAGCCAAACACTGCTCTGAACACACCTCAATTCTAGAAACAAGGGGTTTCAGGCACCTATCCAAGAAAAGCAGAGCACAGAGGCCATGGCCAGTCTTGGGTACAACACTATTTCATCGAAACCAAAGTCACTGTGCAAAAGAGCCACATACTTGAAGGTTAGGCAAACCCCAAGGGCATCGAAATGTCAATCTAACCTTTAACCACAACACATTCATTTCCTTGTTCAAAAAAGGAACTGGGGCAGGCAGGGTGGCTCACACATAACCCCAGCACTTTGGGAGGTCAAGGTGGGTGGATCACTTGAGGCCAGGAGTTTGAGACCAGCCTGACCAACACGGTGAAACCGTGTTTCTACTCAAAATACAAAAATTAGCCAGGCATGGTGGCAGGCACCTGTAATCCCAACTACTTGGGAGACTGAGGCAAGAGAATTGCTTGAGTCTGGGAGGCAGAGGTTGCAGTGAGCCAAGACGGTGAAATAGCATTCAAGCCTGGGTAAAAGAGCACGATTCCATCTCAAAAAAAAAAAAAAAAGAAACTGATTCATACACCAGTCGCAGATTTCCCATATTTCATATTTTTTTAAAAAAATGCTTTTTTGAATCCAAGAGATTTTAGAAGACAAATTCTCCTACCACAATGGGCTGGGGTAGGAGCAGAGGGCAAAGAATTATATTGATTCTGAAGATCAAATGCATAACTTTCTTACACGACTGCAGAAAATTAATCAGATGACACTACTTATAGCTTTCTGATACACACAAAACTTCATGTGAATTAGAGCATGTATCCCAAGTTTATAACAAAGAACTGAACTTCAAAGGGCCTTATGTCCAAAGTTCAGTAACTGAGTTCCTTCTATGACCTATCTCTTCCTCAAATGAGAAGCCATCTCTCAGTCACAGACAATCTACAAACCATAAGAACACAATGCTGGCCAGGCGCGGTGGCTCACGAAGTCAGGAGATAGAGATCATCCTGGTCAACATGGTGAAACCCCGTCTCTACTAAAAATACAAAAAATTAGCTGGGCATGTTGGTGCGCGCCTATAGTCCCAGCTACTCGGGAGGCTGAGGCAAGAGAACTGCTTGAACCCAGGAGGCGGAGGTTGCGGTCAGCCGAGATCGTGCCATTGCACTCCAGCCTGGGTAACAAGAGCGAAACTCCATCTCAAAAAACAAACAAACAAACAAAAAAACAACACAATGCTACATCAAAGCAACACTTCTAAAGAAATACTATTGCTTACATAAGATTTAAACTTAAGAATTAAATTTGTACGAGTCAGGCCAGGTGTGTTGGCTCACGCCTGTAATCCCAACACTCTGGGAGGCCAAGGCAGGAGAATCATGAGATCAGGAGTTCAAGCCCAGCCTGGCCAACATGGTGAAACCCCATGGCTACTAAAAATACAAAAAATTAGCTGGGCATAGTGGTGGGCACCTGTAATCCCAGCTACTCAGGAGACTGAGGCAGGAGAATCACTTGAACCCGGGAGGTACAGGTTACAGTGAGCAGAGATCACACCACTGTACTCCAGCCGGGGTGACAGAGACTCCATTTCAAAAATAAATAAAGAAAAAATAAATTTGTACTAGTTAGTCCACCACACAGAAAAATATTTTATTATTTTTTGGAGGAACGGTAGAGGCAGGTCTCACTATGTTTCCTAGGCTGATCTCACACTCCTAGCCTCAAGAGATCCTCTTGCCTCAGCCTCCCAAGTGTTGGGACTATAGGTGTGAGCCATGGCACTCCAACCAGTTAAGAAAATGTAATGTTTCTTTAGGAATGTAACAACCTAAGTCACCGCCAAAACAAAACTGTTTCCAATGGTATTCCTCAAGGAAGTAGTATCCAAAATTAAGTACATTCTAGCTGCTTATACGTTTGCTTAATCTTCACCTAGCACACAAAACTAAGGACAGGAATCAGGGGGAGAATCTTAACCGCCACGGTTTGTTGCCTGCCTGGCATCCAATCCTTGTCCTTCCCTTCCTAAAAGCATTCCAAGTTTCTGTTTGGATAGCCTATCATGTTCTGAGAGAAGCTCCCTCCACATTTGCTCAAGGGGTGGAAGTCTGGCTTAGCCCTCAATTCATCTGCATCACCCCATATACTCGTATGACTGGTTGTGAGTAAGCAAGTGATCCCATTATGGCCAAGAGATGACAGAAGTCATTTTTAGGCTCTTCTAAGCTTGACTAAGTGGCCCTGCGATGTGAGCCATAAGCCATTCGCCAACCTAATGAAACCAGTCTGAAGACAAGTGTGTGAGTACACACAGAGGAAAATAGAGCAGGGGAGAGCCTGGGCCACGCAATGAAATCAATTCTACTGTGGCCTTTTAAGTCAGAGGGGGCCAATGCATGTCTATACAGCTAAAGCCAGCCTGACTTGTGTTTTCTGATACTTGCAACCAATGTATCCTTTCACAGAAAAATTATGCACAGGCCAGGTGCAGTGGCTCTCACTTATAATCCCAGCACTTTGAGAGGCTGAGGCAGGTAGATTGCCTGAGCTCAGGAGTTTGAGACCAGCCCAGGCAACATAACAAAACCTCATCTCTACCAAAAATACAAAAGATTAGCTGGGCGTGGTGGTGCATGCCAGGTACTTGGGTGGCTGAGGTGAAAGGATCACTTGAGCCTGGAAAGTAGAGGCTGCAGTGAGCCGAGGCTGCACAACTGCACTCCCACCTGGGTGACAGAATGAGACCCTATCTCAAAAAAAGGAAAAAAGAGCTACACACAAAAAAAGCAGTTTTCTAAAACAAAAATCTACAATCTACAAACAATATCATAAGTAACTGAGGCTACTCCTTTTGACAAAGCTAAAATTTTTTTCTTTTAAATTAAAAAAAATTTTAAGACAGAGGATCTCACTATACTGCCCCAAGCAATCCTCCTGCCTCAGCCTCCCAAAGTGCTGGTATTACAGGCTGGAAAAGTTAAATAGAATTTAATGCTTAGGGTCTCTCCCTGTAATCCATACTAAGGTATTTTGAACAAAGTCTCAAATTCAGTAATTTTTTACAGCAAAGTGAGTCACAAGCCAGCTCCATCAGTCTCCAGGTAGAATATGATTTCCGGCCATTTGTTTATAAGTCACCTGCCACTTGGCCCACACATGTACACTTAATGCTCAGTTCTCCTTTAGCTTACAAGTCCAAAATGGCCACACTGAAGTGACACATATAGAGGGTTTGGCATCAAGATGTATCAAAAATGAGAACTTAAAGGGCAGACTATTTTTCCCATACTCCATTTAGGGAAAGAAGATGAAGGAAAGTACACATAAGAGTTTATTCCAACACAAGAAAAAAAAAAATGAAGACAGAAAATAAAAATAAACTATTATTACCTTACTTCATTTTAAGCACTGCCCATGGTGACAAAAATCCAAAAAATAGTTAAAACTTGACCACCAACACAATGAATACCACACACTCACTATGCCAGGCACAAAGCTAAGAGCCTGTGCTATAGTCTGTGGTAGTTATCTCTATTTACAGTTAACTCAAACAAGGAACACAATGGTGAAATAAACACCTGGCTTACTGCAGGTCTCCAGGACCATAAAAGAAAGTAACAGAGCCAAGATCTGAACTCAGGCAATATGGCAGTAGACTCCAACTCACAATAACGCTAGCCCTCTGCAAGCACTGCTAGAGTACAGACCACGCTCAACCAGAAATGTTTAGCAATATACCCAGGACTGCATGCAACTAATGCTCAAACACAGTTTCAAAATGCGGAGGCAAAGAAAACAAGCATCAAAGAAGAAAAAGATGAAAAGCTGAAGAGAAATTAGAGAAGCGGCTCTATGGGCACATCAAACATGGGCTCACACAAGCTGCTGGAAAGTGGGATATCCGACACAGGGAGCAAACACAGGCAGGCTTGGCCAAGGACTTCGCAGGTAAACATCAAACCTACCTAGATTAAAAGGATTTTTTTTTTTTTTACTCCCTTCTGCAGTTGTGGGTATTAAAAAAATACACTGATCTGAAGGTACTGCTGAATATTGAAAAAACACCATCCTCTTCGCATGTATCAAATCAAAAAGCAGCAAGCAGGATTTTGGCTTCCTTCCTTTTTCCGAAAGGGGAAGAAAAGTCTTACCCTACTATCTAGAGTATAAGGAACCATGCACTCCATTTTATTGAATTCTGTCCTTGCTGAAGGGACAAATTCAACTTACATTTACATTCTCTTCCAAATCCTTCTAGCCACATTCCAACCAAACCAACTAACTGAAAGCTCAACTTTTCAAAAGCCCACTGACAACTAAAAGGGACCCTCTGCTGGGTTTTTATCTCAATCCTGACCTTGTCAATACTGATCTTCCTAATGAAGGTCAGGATTGACATAAACACCTAATGAACTTCTTGGTAGTTATTAAGAAGCTGGTAGGAGTGCCAAACTGTCCCCAAGCTGCAAAATAAGCCACTTTTACCTTAGCAGATTAAGTGCTTAATTATACAAAATGCAGGAATGTTGCCTGCTACCCACTCATAAGTATCCGCCAAATTTTTCCCCCCTTAAATTTATATTCAAATATTTAATCAGAACTATTCTCATTTAAATTTAGTACTAAGTACTGCTGACTGCACTTGTGACACTACCTTGCTAATTTTATTGGTTCTATTTAAGGTAACCAATTATTCCTATAGCTGTATGCCTGTTCTTTAAAGACCACACCCTGAAAAGAAGAAAAAGTGTGAGGCTATCCAGAGTATTATCCACACACTCCTTGAATCAAATAAGAAAATGATACTACACTATTGAATTCCACAAGAAACAACTTACCATTTCTATTAGGCAAGAAAGGATGTGTTTTCATTGTACAAAAACAAGGTACAAAATAAAACTAATTCAGACTAACAATCTAGCATTTATAATAATCCAAGAATCATGTGATATTTAAAATAAAATTAATGTTCCTCAGGTTTTCTGAGCAGGAAAACTAGCAAACTGTAACCATTTTAAAATAATCAAATTAAGGACTACTTCAGGGTTCAACTGCTGAACCCATCTTCTTATATGAAAAGTTAGCACTAAAGAAACTGCTTGGGCCGGGCATGGTGGCTCACGCCTGTAATCCCAGCACTTTGGGAGGCTGGGGAAGGCGGATCACGAGGTCAAGAGATCGACACCATCCTAGCCAACATGGTGAAACCCTGCCCATTAAAAAAAAAGAAACTGCTAGCTTCATCCTTAAGGGACACATTCTGCAAGCATACAACAGCACCAAAGCCAGAGGACACTCCCATTTGTACATAGCCTAGGCGAAAAGCCTGGTATGTAAAAACACTAAAAACGTGTTGCCTTCCCCTTCAAGCAAAGAGCACACTAACAAGAGCAAAACAATAAACAATGGTACCCCCACACCACACAGTAATACTTGCCAATCAAAAGGCACTGAACTATGCACATCTGCAATGCAAACTCGATGGGTAAATCTTATCATAGTAACTGGAAGAAGCCAGACACAAAAGGCTACAAGGACTAGACTGTTCTATTTAGAAAATAATGGAGAAGAAAAAAACAGCAATCAAATCAGTGACTGTCAGGGCTGGAGTGGAGGTGATACATTTATTCTACTTGTTAGTTTAAAAGAAAAAACTAAAGTATACATCCTAAAAGGGTGATTCTAGTATGTAAACTACACTCCAAGAAACCTTACATTTTTAAATTAAATATTATTTCAAAATTCCCTTTTTGGACAAAACCAAGAGCCATTCCAAAGAGAATGTTCAAAACCGTCAAGCACTGATGGATGCTGAAGCAGTTTGCTCAGTCACAATTTAAGAAACAGCTATAGAAAAATCAAAGTTAACCACTGGGGCACTATTTAACCATGTTGCCCTTTTTTGAGTATGGCTGGACTGGTACTTTAACAGTTCCTCATTCCCTAAAGTTAGCGTTCCTTTTCACCACTTTCTTACCAGTTCTCAAATTACTGTCCCAAAAAACTGTAGTCTCCTCAAAAAAATCTCACCGTAAGAGCTATTTTTCCTACAGAATGCTGTGGCCATTTGCACATTCTTATGCAAAAATAACAACTTGAGAGTCAAGAAGCAGCTTCATAGCCTGTTCCAACCTATATTGATATTTTTAAAATGCAAAAAAGTCCATTACTGTTCTGAGCAGCTCTCAAAAAGTAGCCTGTTCCAACCTATACTGATATTTTTTAAATGCACCAAACAAAATTCCACTACTGTTCTGAGCAGCTCTTAAAAAGTTTGAAAGCATTTTAATTTAATACATTTTTCTTAAGATTAATAAAGTCAAATCCTTTTTCCTTAAAAACCTTGCCATTCCTGCTGAGCAGTCTACGAAAAAAACAAAACAAAACAAAAAACTTGCCAAAAAATCAACCCCAAATTTCCCAGTCTTTACTCAGTAAGGCACAAAATGTAAACCCACCGTTACCAAGAGAGCACAAAGGACAAGAACGTTTACTAAGACATCTTCATGTCATCACAAAGGGGGGATTTAAATCGAGAAAGGCACTCTCATAAAACACAAACCTATGGACTCAAAACTCTCATCAGAGCTACTGCCAGCAACCTATAACCAGATATAGGATCGTTTTGACAGAAAACACTTGATGGAATTGCTAGAGAAAAGCACTAAGGCACGTCCAATTAGCAAGCTTTCAAGCACTTCAACACTATCAGACTGCCACACTCTCAAATGCCTAACTCAAGAATCTTCTCTACAAAGTTCGCCCCATCTCCCGACTGTGGTACAAAAAACATCAACTCTTTTCTTCCCTCAATGTCTTTTCCACCAGGAAGCAAGGCTTCAAGCTCAAGGCCTCTCAACCAGGGCCCTATTGACTTTAGGGGCAGGATATCGCTGAGAGGCGGTAGGGGGGCTTGGGCACTGCAGGACCTTCAGCAGCCTCTATCCACTGGGTGCCAACAGCAGCCCCCTCGCGGAGAAGACAACCAAAAATGTCCCCAGGCGTTGCCATCTGTGGGGGGGAGAGGGGCGGAGGGAGGTGTCAAAATCGCCTCCGGATCTAGCAAGAGCACCGCCGGGACTCTCAAGTTGCAAGGTATTCAAGATTAGCAGCTGGGTTGGGGAGCAGAAAACACACTTGGAACGCGGGGCAGACACCCTGACGCAGGCGGCCCTTCCCTGAATCGGCAATGCAGCAAGGTTATCTTTACCTTTGTAGAGGTTGGTGACGGCGGTGGCTGCGTTTTGGAAGGGGACCCAGAGAGAAAGTCCTGGCTGCTGACACACTCGGTCTGAAAAGCAAGCCCAAAAAAAAAAAAAGAAAGAAAAGAAAAGAAAAACACACACACATAGAAAGAAACAGAAAAAGAATGTTATTTGGGCGTCAATCATTTCGAAACGGCCATATTAGGTTTCGCCATTTTGTTCAAGGGTTTCGGGATCCCAAACCCAGCGGAAAAACGGAGGGCAGGGGGGATCGAGGCGGAGAGAAAGGGAAGCCGCAGGGCTCAGGGGCGCACATCAAGGACGATCGGCGGAGCGGGGAGGCGCCCCCCTCGCAATCCCCGCCCCGAGGCCGGCTCGGGGCACAATGGGGCCGCCCCGCCGTCTCCCTTCGCCATTTTGTGACCGGGGGCTCCTCCCCTCCCCCCCCACTCCCACCCCCCCGGGCCAAGGGGGACACCCGGCGGCCAGGCCTGGAGAGCGGGGTCCTCGGACGGCACCAAAGCGGGACTCCCTGCACGCCGGCCCCGGCCTGCCCCCGGCCCCCGCCTGCCCCCCAACCTCGGACCTCCCTCCCGCGGCGCCATCTTTCGGGGAGGGGGCGGCTGTGCCGCGGGGCCACCGGCCGGGACCCCTGAGGCCGAGGCCGTCGCCGCCCCCCGAAGCGGCCGCTGAGCCGACAAGGCTGGGCCCGGGCGGGGGCGGCCAGGCTGCACCAAGATGGCGGCGGCGGCCTCACCTTTGTAGAGCTGAGCGACTGCAGTGGCCGAGTTCTGGAAGAGGTGCCACAGCTTCTGCTGCTTGTGCTCGGGCTGCGCGGCGGCCGCTGCCTCCTCCTGCAGCTCGGGGGGCAGCTGCTCGTCCTGCTCGGCCTCGGCCAGGCACTGCCGCTCCCACTTGGAGAACCAGTGCTCGGGCCCGTGCTCCTGGATCTCGGCCTCGCCCTCCTCCTTCCGCTCCTCCATCCTCCGCGGCTTCCCGCGGCTTCTCCGCCGCCGCCGCCGCGTCCTCCTCAGGCGGGGCCCCCGCGGGAGCGTCGTCGTCGAACGACCCGGCGACAGGGCCCGGCGGCCGACGGCGCCTTCTCCTTGCAGCGACCCAGGCCTCCTGTACCCCGACGGCCGGCGAGCCCCGCCCCGCTGCCCCGCGCAACCAGGGACGACCCCCGCCCCAGGCCTTCCCACCCCCGGGCCCGACCGAAGGTCGCCCCGGACCAGATGACCGCTGCCGCCCCTCGCTTCGCCCTCCGGAGCCGATCTAACGCCCCCTCATGGGGCAGCGGCCTCCCCACTGCCGCCGCCGCTGACCGCCGAGCCCTCCGCGCAGCCCAGCCTGCGCAGCCGAACCCACCCCAAAGACTGAGCAACGTCGTCGTCGTCGTCGTCGCCGCCGCCGCCGCCGCCGCCAACGACGCCTCTGCAGCTGCTGGTCCCCGCCCTCCCCCGCCCACATGCTGACTTGAGAAGCGCCGCCCCCTGGGCCTGAGCTCCCTAGCTTGGTTGGGGCGGGGCCGTTCCAAAGGCCCCTATTGGTCGGATGCGACCGGTTCCGCGTGCCGGCTTCTGAAAATAGCGTCGTGATTGGTTGACTTCTCGTACTGTCTGCCTGAAGTAACCAATGGGCTGGGGAAAGGGAGTAAATGTCAGGAAGAATGAAGAGGGAGGGGGAAGAGCTAGCAGTGGTGGCATCCGAGTCAAGTTGGGGGCGGGGGGGGGGGGTGGCTAGAAAGCATACGCATGCGCACTTGCTCGCTGCCCCCCACGAGCTCCGGGGAGCCGAATGAGGATCACGTGACAAGACCCAGCGACCGCACCCCGCGGGAGCTTTTCCGGCATTTACAGGCCCTGAGGGATGCAAAATCAAGTGCGGCGGCGCTGCTGTGGACTCGGAGAGGTGTGGTGGGTGGCTGCGTGCTTACTCCAGCACCTGGGGCTCCCCAAGGGAGGAGGGAAGTAGAGAAAGTGAATAAAACGCCCAACTCGTGTCCAAGTTTGCAAAGAGCTTTTCCATTATTTTATGTGAGTCCCTCCACTTTTTTTTGAGACGGGGGTCTCGCTACGTTGCCCAGGCTGGTCTGGACTCCTGGCCTCAAGCGATCCTCCCGCCTCGGCCTCCCAAGGCGCTGGTATTTAGAGGCTTGAGCCATCACGCCCGGCCCAGAGTCTCATTTCTTAGATGGGCAAATCGAGTGTCAGAGCCAAAGAAAAGCTTACGAATTGGGGCCGGGCGTGGTGGCTCACGCCTGTAATCCAAGCACTTTGGAGGCCAAGGCGGGCGAATCAACTGAGGTACGGAGTTCAAGACCAGCCTGACCAACATAGTGAAACCTCGTCTTTAAAAAAAATAAAAATAATTAAAAAAAAAAAACTTACGAATTAGGACGTTAGCTCAGCGGCCCCTGCGCCCTGACGCCCCCCCAGGACATTGCGCTTTCTGGGTGGATATGACCTCTACGACCACCTCCCCGCCGGCAAAGCCGAGGATAACCCGACGGGCGAGGCTGCGGAGGGCCCGCACGCATCTTCGCCTTCGCGCGCGCGGTGGCCCCGCACCTGTCCCGAAAAGCACACTCCCGGGCCACGTGCACGCCCGGCGTCACGCACCAGCCCCTGCCTCCCCCTGCCGGAACCCGCGTGGCGGCGGCTCCCCCGCAGGGCGCGATATCTGGGTGCCCCTGCGGCTGCGCGCCCCCTCCCCTGCCGGAGCTTCCCCCTGGATCTGGAGCCCGGGAGAGGACAGCCACGCAGACAGGTGGTGACCGCACAGAGGCAAAACCCACCATCCCGACCTACACGCCCACGGCTGGCACCAGCCGGCCTGGAGCCGCGGAGGGGGCCGGCCAGGGGCAGCGTCGTCCTCAGCCTGCGAGTGCGCTTGCACAGAGCAAGGCGGCTTTACAAGAAAATCCTGCCCTCCTCACCGTGGCCTGCAAACCCCTGTAGGATCTGGCTCTGGCGACTCTTACACAAAACCCTACTTGGCTCATGCCCTGCCCCCCCAACCCGTGCCCCCCCCACACACAGTGCCCCCCGCCCCCCCCACACACACGCCTGCCTTATTTCTCTGGGACACCAGGCTCTTTCCTGCCCCAGTCTGCTCTCTCTGGAAGCTTTTCCTCCTCCTTTTTCCTTAGATAGCTCCCGTTTAGGAAGCCTACTAGGACAAGCCTAAAGTAGCACCCACCACACTCTGTCCTATTGTCTGGTAATATTTTTTCATAGCATCAGTCACTATATTAGGCTGGGCGCGGTGGCTAAAAAACATATTTCCAATTGTAGGGAAGAATATAAAGTGAAAAGCAAGCAAAAGTCATTCTACCTACCTCATTCTACATCCTCCCAATCCTATTCCCAAGAAATAACTTGTAACCTTTCAGAATGGAGTTATGTGTACGTCAAATGTGTATGTATGTGTGTGTACCTATATACGTGTATGTCCCTTTTTAAGGAAAAAAAAGGTGATTTTATGTATACTGTCCTACAAACCTTTTTCCCTTAACGTAATTTGGATGTCTCCACATTGAGACCTAAAGGCTTATTTATTTTTTAAATATTGCAAAGAATTTCATTGTATGGATTCACTATAAAGTATTTAACGGGGCCCCTATTAATACAAATTTAAGTTGTGACCAATCTTTGGCTATTATAAACAATGCCGGGCCGGGCGCGGTGGCTCATGCCTGTAATCCAAGCACTTTGGAGGCCAAGGCGGGTGGATCACCTGAGGTCGGGAGTTCGAGACCAGCCTGACCAACATGGTGAAACTCCGTCTTTTAAAAAAAATAATAAATAAAAATAAAAATAAAACCAATGCCGTAATGAACATCTTGTACATACATACTGCAGTGAACAGCCTTGCATGTATACATATGTGTATGCAAACAGATGTCTTCAGAAATAGTATATTAGAGTCACAAAGTATATGAGTTAAATATTTTATGAGGCTGGGCATGGTGGCTCACACCTATAATCTCAATAATTTAGGAGGCCCAGGCAGGGGGATTGCTTGAACTCAAGAGTTCAAAACGAGCCTGGGCAACGTGGTGAAACCCCGTATCTACAAAAAAATACAAAACTTAGCCAGGCATGGTGGTACGCACCTGTAGTTTCAACTACTCAGTAGGCTGAGGTGGGAGGATCGCTTGAGTCCAGAAGGCATAGATTGCAGTGAGCTGAGATCGTCCCACTGCACTCCAGCCTGGGTGACAGAGTGAGACCCCATCTTGATCAATCAGTCAATAAAACTACAGTGTAGGACCAACGGTTGTTGATATGTCAATTTCTACATTTCTCCATTCTGCAGTAGCACGTGAGAAGTCCAGGCCTGTACATGTAGGTATGACAAAGGAAAGAACACAACTGGATCATTTTGCTGCCACCAGGCCCTATTTCAAAAGCCACACACCACTTTGGACAGTCCAGCCTGGGTTTCAAGTTTTTAAAAAATTAAAGCTGCTCTTGTTCTCCTTCATGTAATTTAGACACTGTTCCAGAAGCTTCTGACGTTTTCTTGTGAGAACATAATATTTCAGCCATAGATAGATACAAAAAGGAATGATACTGAATTGCATAATTGCTGGATCTATAATAAATATTTGTCAGTCAGCAAAGACTGCCTAAAGAAAAAGGAATGAATATTGAAAAGTATCACCTATCTTGTTGATTCCATGACCCTGAGCTTTATTTTAACCTCTAAGAGTTTCTTTTTTGTTGTTGTTTTGAGACAAAGTATCACTCTGTCACCCAGGCTGGAGTGCAGTGGCATGATCTCAGCTCACTGCAACCTCCACCTCCTGGGTTCAAGCCATTCTGCCTCAGCCTCCCGAGTAGCTGGGACCAGAGGTGTGCACCACCATACCCAGATAATTTTTTGTATTTTCTGTAGAGACAGTTTTGCAGTGTTGCCCAGGTTGATCTCCAATTCCTGGGTCAAGGAATCCTCCTACCTCAGCCTCCCAAGTAACTGGGACTACAGGCACATGCTACTGGCTAATTGTATTTTTTTCTCTTTTATTTATTTATTTATTTATTTTTTGAGACAGCGTTTCACCATGGTCTTGATCTCTTGACCTCGTGATCTGCCCGCCTCAGCCTCCCAAAGTGCTGGGATTACAGGTGTGAACCACCACGCTCAACCCACCTTGAAGAGTTTCCGAATTCTGAATTGATAGTCTTAGAGCCCTTAAGCTATTATTCAATATTTTATTATCTTCTTATTCACGTGTACCTTGTAATCAATGCCACTTTGAATGGAAGAATGTCAAATGACAATGCAGGATACATATTATGACCAGCAGTCAGCAAATGGAAGACTTGTCAATGTGGAGATTCTCTCCAATGCTACCTACTCCTCAGTTTAAAGATCAAACCTCTAAGAGATGCTTATAGTGGGGAGAACTAAAAAAAAAAAAAAAAAAAAAAAAAAAATAAAAAACCTCAAAACCCGGCTGCGGTGGCTCAGGCCTGTAATCCCAGCATTTTGGGAGGCTGAGGCAAGCGGATCACCTGAGGTCAGGAGTTCAAGACCAGCCTGGCCAACATGGTAAAACCCCATCCCTACTGAAAATACAAACATTAGCCTTGCATGGTGGTGCACACCTGTAATTCCACCTACTCGGGAGGCTGAGGCAAGAGAACCGTTTGAACCCAGGAGCAGAGGTTTCAGTGACCCAAGATCGTGTCACTGCACTCTAGCCTGGGCAACAGAATGAGACTCCGTCTCATTAAAAATTAAAAATTAGGGCCGGGCGTGGTGGCTCAAGCCTGTAATCTCAGCACTTTGGGAGGCCGAGGTGGGTGGATCACCTGAGGTCAGGAGTTCAAGACCAGCCTGATGAACAAGGTGAAACCCTGTCTCTAACAACAACGAAAAAAAAAATTAAAAATTAAAAATTAAAAAAAATCAAACCTTATGAGCTTCTGAATCAAGTGAGCTCTCTGCCCTTAATGATATTAGAATGATTCACATTTCAAGCAGCGGATTTTTATATAATTGTAAGAACAGCCATGAAAATTTGTTGCATTCCTTTAATATTTTTTTGGCACTTGTCAAATTATGAGAGTAATACACAAATTAAAAAATTAAAAATAGCTGGGCACAGTGGCTCACGCCTGTAATACCAGCACTTTGGGAGGCCAAGGCAGGTGGATCACCTGAAGTAGGGAGTTCGAGACCAGCCTGACAAACATGAAGAAACCCAGTCTCTACTAAAAATACAAAATTAGCAGGGCCTGATGGCGGGCACCTGTCATCCCAGCGACTTGGGAGGCTGAGGCAGAAGAATTGCTTGAACCCGGGAGGCGGAGGTTGCTGTGAGCCCAGATTGCACCATTGCACTCCAGCCTGGGCAACAAGAGCGAAACTCTGTCTCAAAAAAAAAAAGAAAACAGAAAATTAAAAATAGGCCGGGCATAGTTACTCAGGCCTGTAATTCCAGCACTTTGGGAGGCTAAGGCAGGAGGATCACTTACATTCAGAAGTTTGAGACCAGCCTGGGAAACAAAGGGAGACCCAGACTCTACATAAAAATAAAAAATTAGCTGAGTGTGGTGGTGCTCACCTGTACTTCCAGCTACTTGAGAGCCTGAGGTAGGAGAATCATTTGAGCCCAGGAGTTCAAAGCCAACCTGGACAACATAGCAAGACCCCATCTCAAATAAATAAATAAAAATAAAGATTATAAGAATGAAGGAATCATGGGAATTCGAATCTGCCTACTTTGAAACAGATTCTCTTCACATACATTTATTGATTTGTAATTCAGGTAGCCTACAGTTCACCCATTAAAGTATATGATTCAGTGGTTTTTAGAATATTCACAGAGTTATGCAACCATCACCACTATCTAATTACAGAACACTCTAATCACCCTTATAAGAAGCCTCTCCTTGTTAGCAGTCACTCCCCGTTACCCTCCCTTGAGCCCTTGGCAAGCACTTATTACTTTCTCTCTATTTGGATTTGCCTATACTGGATATTTAATATGAATTAGATTATAAAATATTTGGCCTTTTGTGTCTGGCTTCTTTCACCTAACATAGTTTTTCCAAGGTTCTTCTTTGTCATAGTATATATCAGTACTTTATTTCTTTTTATGGCCAAAGAGTATTAAAATATCTTATTTTTCATTACATATATACATATACATACACACACCACAATGTGTTTATCCAATCATCAGTGGATGAACACTTAGATTATTTCAAATTTTGACTATTTTGAATAATCTGGCTATGCTATTCACATACAAGTTTTGTGTGAATATATGTTTCCATTTCTCTTGGCTACACACCTAGAAGCAAAATTGCTGGGTCACAGCGTAACTCTATATTTAACTCATTGAAAAACTGCCAAACTGTTATGCAGAATAGCTGTACTATTTTACATTTCCACTAGCAGTGCACAGGGGTTCCAATTTCTCCACATCCTTGAGTCTAACTCCGTGGCCCAGGCTGGAGTGCAGTGGTGTTATCTCGGCTCACTGCAACCTCCACCTCCCAGATTCAAGCGATTATCCTGCCTCAGCCTCCCAAGTAGATGAGATTACAGGAGCACAGCACCATGCCAGGCTAATTTTTGTATTTCTTTAGTAGAGACAGGGTTTCACCATGTTGGACAGGCTGGTCTTGAACTCATGACCTTGTGATCTGCCTGCCTCTGCCTCACAAACTGCTGGCATTACAGGCATGAGCCACCATGCCTGGCTTCTTTTTTTTTTTTTTTTAAGAGACAAGGTCTTGCTCTATTTCGAAGGCTGGAGTGCAGTGGCTATTCACAGGAGCTATCCCACTACCGATCAGCATGGGCATTTTGACCCGCTTTGTTTCTGACCTGGCACCTCCATCCTGAGGCACAGGCCATCCTCCTGCCTCAGCCTCCTGAGTAGGTGGGACCACAGACACACACACCACCACAGCCAGTGCCTGTCCTTTTTATTATAGCTATCCTAGTGGGTGTGATGTAGTATCTCACTGTGGTTTTAATTTGCAATTCCCTGTTGACTAATGATGCTGAGCATTTCTTCATGTAATTATTGGCCATTTGTTTATCTTCTTTGAAAAACTGTCTATTCAGGCCAGGTGTGGTGGCTCATACCTGTAATCCCAGCAATTTGGGAGGCCAAGGTGAGAGGATCACTTGAGGTCAGGAGTTTCAGACCAGCCTGGCCAACATGTTGAAACCCCATCTCTACTAAAACTATAAAAAATAGCCAGGGGGCGTGGCTTGTGCCTGTCATCACAGCTACTCAGGAGGCTGAGGCAGGAGAATCGCTTGAACCCAGGATGTGGAGATTGCAGTGAGCCAAGATTCTGCCACTGCACTCTAACCTGGGCCACAGAGCAAGACTCTTGTCTCAAAAACAAAACAAAACAAAACAAGGCCGCGGGCGTGGTGGCTCATGCCTGTAATCCAAGCACTTTGGAGGCCAAGTTGGGTGTATCACCTGAGGTCAGGAGTTCAAGACCAGCCTGACTGACATGGTGAAATTCCATCTTAAAAATAAATAAATAAATAAATAAATAAAAGAAAAAAAAAAAGAAAAAAGGAATGTCTATTCATGTCTTGCACTCATTTTTAATTGGGTTGTCTTTTTATTATTGAGTTATTATTCTGTATAATAGTCTCTTATCAGATATATGATTTGCAAATATGTTCTCCATTCTGTGAATTGTCTTTTCAATGTATTGATGCTGTCCGTTGAAGCACAGAAATTTTTGGGCCGGGCACGGTGGCTCACACCTGTAATCCCAGCACTTTGGGAGGCCGAGATGGGTGGATCACCTGAGGTCAGGAGTTCGAGACCAGCCTGGCCAACATGGTGACACCCCATCTCTATTAAAAAAAAAAAGTTTTAAATTTTCATGCAGTGCAATTTATCTGTTTTGTCTTCTGCTGCTTATCATTACATAGTTTTTTAAATTGAGGTAAAATGCACATAACATGAAATTAACTATTTCACATACATTTCAAAAAATGTATGAGCTGGGTGCAATGCCTCACGCCTGTAATCCCAGCACTTTGGGAGACTGAGGCAGATGGACCACCTGAGGCCAGGAGTTCAAGACCAGCCTGGCAAACATGGTGAAACCCGGTTTCTACCAAAAACACAAAAATGTCCAGAAGGCTGGGCACAGTGGCTCACGCCTGTAATCCCAGCACTTTGAGAATCCGAGGCGGTCAGATGTGAATTCAAGACCAGCCTGACCAACATAGAGAAACCCCATCTCTACTAAAAATACAAAATTAGCTGGGTGTGATGGTGCATGCCTATAATTCCAGCTACTCTAGAGGCTAAGGCAGGAGAATTGTTTGAACCTGAGATGTGGAGGTTGCAGTGAGCCAAGATTGCACCATTGCACTCCAGTAAGCCAAGATTGCAAAACTCCATTTCCAAAAAAAAAAAAAAAAAAAAGAAAGAAAGAATCTCTGCAGACATTTTGGTTGCCATAACTTGGTAACTGGGGGTTGCTACCACATCTAGTGGGTGGAAGCCAGGGAGGGAGGCTACTAAACATCCAACAATGTACAGAACAGCCCCCCACAACAAAGAATAATCTAGTCCAACATGTCGGCAGTGCTGAGTGTGAGAAACCATGATCTAGCCACATTGTCTAATTTTTCTTCACACCTGACTAGTAGCACAGTTACTGTCAATTGTCACCGTTACAGATGAAGAGACTGAGGCTTAGAGGGGGTAAATACTCAAGCAAAACCCCACAGCCAGGCCTGGCGTGGTGGCTCACACCTGTAATCCCAGCACTTTGGGAGGCCAAGGCAGGTGGATCACCAGAGGTCAGGAGTTCAAGTCCAGCCTGGCCAACATGGTGAAAACCTGTCTCTACTAAAAACACAAAAATTAGCCAGGCATGGTGGTACTTGTACCTGTAATTCCAGCTACTTGGGAGGCTGAGGCAGGAGAATCACTTGAACCTGGGAGGAAAAGGTTGCAGTGAACTGAGATCATGCCACTGCACTCCAGCCTGGGTGACAAGAGTGAAACTCTGTCTCAAAAAACAAAAACAACCCACAGCTTGTGGAAGAGAGGACCAGAATTAAAGCTCAGGCAGTCCATCCCCAGAAGGCAAGGAAAGCAGGAAGGGGACGACTTTGGGAGAAGGCCACTTGGAGAGGAACAAATCCAACCATTGTCACGGAGAAGTCTCATATTCCTAGTCGGCAGTCGGATCTCTCAGCAAGCCATGAGTATGATGTGAACCTGAGGCTGAGCAGAATGCCTTCCTCTAGGGAACTCTTCCAAAGTGAAAAGAATGGGCTCCAAAGTGATCTAGAAGTGACTGCAGAATATGGTAAGTGTGGGTGGGCATGGTGGCTCTCACCTGTAATCCCAGCACTTTGGGAGGCCAAGTTGGGCAGATCACTTGAGGTCAGGAGTTCGAGACCAGCCTGGCCAACATGGTGAAACCCTGTCTCTACTAAAAATACAAAAATTAGCCAGGCAGGTAGCAGGTGCCTGTAATTCCAGCTACTTGGGAGGCTGAGGCAGGAGAATCCTTCAAACCTGGAGGGGAGGAGGTTGCAGTGGGTGGAGATCAAGCCACTGCACTCCAGCCTGGGCGACAGAGTGAGACTGTTAGATATAGTAAACCCCAAGTTTCCCTTCAAAGAATCAGTGTCTCAGTATGTTCAGCTATCTTCTTATTCTTTAATTCTCCATTTTAAAGTTTAACTTTCTTTTAGTTTCAGTAACCTTTCCACCAGTTTTATTCAGTAGTTCACATCTGTTCCCCTGGTCCCCTGCTCCATCCTGACTCATCCCGGTCACCTGCTCCAGTCACCTGCTCCAGTCACCTACTTTGACCCCTGGCTACCTCCTTTGACCTGCCTGTAAACTTCTTCCCACCAAACTACCCACCTGGCTCCTACCACTGCTCCCTTTAAAATAGCCAATCAGAAGCTGGGGGCAGTGGCTCACGCCTGTAATCCCAGCACTTTGGGAGGCTGAGGTGGGTGGATCACCTGAGGTCAGGAGTTCGAAACCAGCCTGACCAATATGGTGAAACCCCATCTTAAAAAAATAAAATAAAATAAAATAGCCAATCGGAATTAGTCTAGACTGTGCGGTCTAATGCTAGCCAATAGGGGAAAAACACAGCAATAGGGGTGACCTCCATCAGGGATAAGTACCCCTTTCCCCCCTTGTCCAAGTGTGTGCTCGCCATTGCTCCATCTGAGAGCTGCATCCTTCTACAGAAGTAAATTGCCTTGCTGAGGAAATTTATATTCAACTGCTACTTCTTTTGTGGTACCAAAAATTTTACTTATAACACGTCTCAAAAAAAAATTGGGGTCTCTGGTCCCCATTCAGAGCTCTGGAACAGAATCATCTCCAGGTATGGGGATCTGGGATTTCTATTTTTGAAAGATCTATGGTTTGTTGGCTGCCTACCAAGTGCAGTACCCATGTGATAAACACATCATGGGGTTGTTAAGGCTGATTTCAGATGTGCCAGAATCAAGTGTGACTTTTTTTCTCTAGCCTAGACCATGCTCTTGATTATTTTATTTCATTTTATTTTATTTGTTTTGTTTTGTTTTTGAGACAAAGTCTTGCTTTGTGACCCAGGCTGGAGTGCAGTGGCGGCAATCTCAGTTCACTGAAACCTTCGCCTCCTGGGTTAAGCAGTCCTCTTGCCTCAGCCTCTCAAGTAGCTGGGATTACAAGTGTGCACCACCATGCCATGCTACCTTTTTTTTCTTTCTCTTTTTTTATTTTTTAAATCTTTTTAGTAGAGACAGCATTTCACCATGTTGGCCAGGCTGGTCTCAAACTCCTGACCTCAACTGATCTGCCCACTTTGGCCTCCCAGAGTGCTGGGATTACAGGCATAAGCCACCATGCCTGGCCCCTGATTATTTTAATTACAAATGAGAAGCTTCAAGAAACCCAGAGACAGAAACCAACCAAAGAGTATCTCTTTCCATTTATTTCCTCTCAGATAATATTTAGTAATTGTCTTAGTCCATGTTGTATTGTTATTAAAGAATACCTGAGAGTTGGTAACGTATAAAGAAAAGCAGTTGGCCGGGCATGGTGGCTCACACCTGTAATCCCAGCACTTTGAGAGGCCAAGACAGGCAGATCACAAGGTCAGAAGATCGAGACCATCCTGGCCAACATGGTGAAACCCCATTTCTACTAAAAATACAAAAATTAGTGGGGCATGGTGATGAGCACCTATAGTCCCAGCTCCTCAGGAGGCTGAGGCAGGAGAATAGCTTGAACCTGGGAGGCAGAGGTTGTAGTGAGCCCAGATTATGCCACTGTATTCCAGCCTGGTGACAGAGTGAGACTCCGTCTCAAAAAAAAAAGAAAAGAAAGAAAAGCGGTTATTTAGCTCATGGTTCTATAGGCTGAGAAGGTCAAGGGAATGGCCCTGGCCTCTGGAGAGGGCTTCTGTGCTGTGTCACATTTCAGAGAAGGTCAAAAGGGAAGTGGATACATGTGAGGAGAGGAAAACCTGAGAGGTTTCTTGGCTTCATAACAACCTACTCTCACAGGGACTAATCCATTCCCACAGAAATCAATTCAGTCCTTACTACCGCAGAAACAGCACCAAGCCATTCATGAAGGATCTGACCCTCTAACCCAAACATCTCTTAGTCGGCTCCACCTCCCAATACTGCCACATTAAGGATCATATTTCTTTTCTTTTTCTTTTCCTTTTTTTTTTTTTTTTTGAGACAGAGTCTCACTCTGTTGCCCAGGCTGGAGTGCCATGGCAGGATCTTGGCTCACTGCAACTTCTGCCTCCCAGGTTCAAAAGATTCTCCCAACCACAGCCTCCCAAGTAACTGAGATTATAGGCAGCTGCCACTATGCCTGGCTAATTTTTGATGTTTAGTAGATTCGAAGTTTCTCCATGTTGGCCAGGTTGGTGTCGAACTCCTGACCTTGAGTGATTTGCCTGCCTCAGCCTTCCAAAGTGCTGGGATTATAGCTGTGAGCCACCGCACCAGCCAGACTCTACCTTTTGAAGGTAGGACTGTCACAGAATTGGGAAACCTGGCTCGGTGCAGTGGATCACACCTGAAATCCCAGCACTTTGAGAGGCTGAGGCGGGTGGATTACCTGAGGTCAGGAGTTCAAGACCAGCCTGGCTAACATGGTGAAACCCCATCTCTACAGAAAATACAAAAATTAGATGGTTGTGGTGGTGACACCTGTAATCCCAGCTACTTGGGCAGCTATGGCAGGAGAATTGCTTGAACCCAGGAGATGGAGGTTGCAGTGAGCCAAGATTGTGCCACTGCACTCCAGTCTGGGTGACAGAGACAGAGTAAGACTCTTGATTCAAAAGATAAAAAATAAAAAAAGAATTGGGTAACCTATTTTACAACCACCACATCTAGACCTTACCCATGTGCATTCAGCTCTGTACTGAAGGTGGGATTCTTTGTTCTTGCAGTCTTAGACTCCAGAGGTGATATGGCTTGCCTGAAGGTGAGAGTGGACGTATAGAACATGCACAACTTACATTCCATGGCCATCTTTACAGGGATACTGAGAGGACTGTTCTAGCAAGGCGAGTGGGGGAGGGGGAGGAGTATGGGGAGAGATGGGCCCCTTTTTAAATATCTCTCCTGGGGCAAAAATGGCAAGCTCATAACTGAATCCAGTCACAACTCACTTCATTTGTTCAACTGATGGGACTTGTTTCTCTCTAGACTCTTGTTTTATTAATTTGGTGTTTTTTTGTTTTTTACTTGTTTGTTTTGTTTTTTGGGGGGTTTTCTGAGACAGAGTCTCACTTTATCACCAAGCTGGGGTGCAGTGGTGTAATCTCGGCTCACTGCAACCTCCACCTCCCAGGTTCAAGTGATTCTCCGGTCTCAAGCCTCCTGAGTAGCTGGGACCATAAGCGCAAGCCACCACGCCCAGCTAATTTTTGTGTATTGATTTGTTTTTTAATGACTTTTTATTTTTATTTAATGTTTTTTAAGACTGAGTCCCACTCTGTTGTCCAGGCTGTAGTGCAGTGGCACAATCTTACCGTAACCTCCATCTCCCGGGTTCAAGTGATTCTCCTGCCTCAGCCTTCTGAGTAGCTGGGATTACAGGCACACACCATCATGCCTGGCTAATTTTTTTGTACTTTTAGTAGAAATGGGGTTTCACCATGTTGGCCAGGCTGGTCTTGAACTGCTGACCTGAGAGAATCTACCCACCTCAGCCTCCCAAAGAACTGGAATTACTTTGGGCATGAGCCACTGTGCCTGGCCTTTTTTTCTTTTATAGGGATCACGTTGCACTGTGTTGCCCAGGCTGGTCTCCAACTTCTAGGCTCAAGCAATCCTCTGACCTTGGCCTCCCAAAGTGCTAGGATTACATGTGTGAGCCACCATGCTGGGGCCCTAAACTCTTGTTTTAAATAAAAACACAGGTAGCAAACAAAGTTAAATTTTAAAGAAAGTTTTTTTTTTTTAACAGAAAACAAAAGCCTTATATGTTCTCCTCCCCTTGTTATGAAATGCAGCTTACCTTGGGCAAGCAAATTCTACCTGTCTTAAAAAAGCAATAGAAAATACTACTAGTCTCTTCTCTATGAGACAGAAACACTTTTACCCAGAAGTGTCGAGTAGGCCAGACATGGTGGCTCATGCCTATAATCCTACCACTTTGGGAGGCCAAGGCCGGAAGATCACTTGAGCCCAAGAGTTCAAGACCAGCCTGGGCAACATGATAAGACCTCACCTCTATAAAAAATGTTTTAAAATTTTTATTTAGTTTTTTTCCTTAAATTTTTAACCTAATGGAAAATGATAAATTTTCCCAGTGGAGGAAAGACTAGATTTTCTCAAGGGTATCTCAAAAGTGAGCATGTAATGAGATAATATATATATTATAAGTAAAATTTTGATGCTGCAAAATAAATAGCATTTGAAGATAAATCCTCTCAGCAAGGCAGTTTATTTCTCTAGAAGGGTGCAGCTCACGGATGAAGCAATGGTGGCCGCATGCCTGGACAAGGATGGGAAGGGGTACTTATGCCTGATGGGGGTCACCCCTACTGCTGTGTCATTCCCCTATCAGCTAGGGTTAGACTGCACAAGCTAGACTAATCCTGATTGGCTATTTTAAAGACAGCAGGGGTCTGAGCTGGAGTGGCAGGGTGGGTGGTTTGGCAGGAAGGATGGTTATGGGCAGGTCAGAGCAGGCAGCCAGGGGTGACCTAGGTCAAAGAAGGTGACCGGAGGAGGTGACTGGAGCAGGTGACTGAAGCAGGAGACCGGGATGAGTCAGGATAGAGCTGGGGCCGGGGGGAACAGATGTGAACTACTGATTAGAACCAGTGGAGAAGGTTGTTTACTTTGAAATAGAGAATTAAAGAGTAAGAGAGCTGAACATATTGACATACTGATTCTTTGAAACTTGGGGTTCACTATATCTAACATATACATAATGGAGTCCACTAGCTTCCTTCCTAATATCCATTCCCCCATTATTCTTTGCTAGCAGAGCCTGAATTTTATTCAAGTGAGCATGTGCCCATCTTAAGGACTACATTTCCCAGCCTCCCTTGCAGCTAAGGGAGGATGATGAAATAACAAGAGGAAGTCATTGGGTGGGGCTTCCAGGAAAGCTATTTAAAGGGAAATGACTTAGCTTGCCCTCTAGCTCTTGCTACTTCCTTCTTCCTGCTTCCCAGAACACAAGCAAAACACTGAGGGCTGCAGCAGCCATCTTTGACCATAAAGTAACCTTAAGAAAGGAAGCTATGTGCTAAGAATGGTGGAGAAGAAAGGAGGAAGTGCCTGATGAACTTGTCAACATCCCTGGACTGTGTTTTTTTTAAGTAGTGAAAAATAAAACTCTAGTTTATATAAGCGTCAGGCCTCCATGTGCAAGCCTGGACCCAGAAAGTCTGAAGTCCTGCTTGCCTTGGCTGATCACCCCACCCCCTGCGTTGGCCATTATCCCTAATCACCAGCAGAGCTTCTTCCCCTAGTTAAGAGGGCTTACCCCACCCTGCCATCTTTTTTTTTGTTTTTATCTTAAATATCTTGATTCACCTGTCTGGACCACTCTGCCATCTTAACTGTTCTTATGATAATGTGAATACTCCTCACCCCATCCTGCCATCTTAACTACTCTTGCGCCTTACCCCACCGGCCACTGTAACTAAACTTATGGTAATGTATACTCCTTGCCCCTACCCCCACCACTGTAACTGATCTTACTCTAATTTTCCGCTGCCCACTCCAAACCTATAAAACCAACTCCTATCCCACCGCCCTTCGTTAATGCCCTTTTTGGCCTTAGCCCACCTGCACCCAGGTGAATAAAGAGCCATGTTGCTCACACAAAGCCTGTTTGGGGAGTCTCTTCATTAAAAGCACGCGTTTTTAACAATAAGCAACTGTGGTCAGGTCTCTGTACGAACTAAACACAATTCATTCATCCTTATAGTTTGTAAAACTTGAGAACTAAATTCTGATTTTTTTTTTATCTTGCCCAAATTCCTATCTAAGAGGTCTGGGGAGTCATGCCCTACAAACCATAAATTCTCATCAGATGGGTTTTATTTAACCCTATATATGACTTACTTTCCATCCTGACTCTGGCATAATATGACGAGACAAGGAAGAAAATCAAAATATTTTACCCCCAGGCCAGGTGCGGTGGCTCATGCCTGTAATCCCAGCACTTTGGGAGGCTGAGGCGGGTGGATCATGAGGTCAAGAGATCGAGACCATCCTGGCCAACATGGTGAAACCCTGTCTCTACTAAAAATGCACAAATTAGCTGGGCGTTTGGCATGCTCCTGTAGTCTCAGCTACTGGGGAGGCTGAGTTGGAAGAATCGCTTGAACCCAGGAGGCAGAGGTTGCAGTGAGCTGAGACTGTGCCACTGTGTTCCAGCCTAGTGACAGAGCAAGACTCCGTCTCAAATAAAATAAAAAAAATATTTTACCCCCTGTGGAAGGGGGATGGGGAAAAAAATATTTTGTTGTAGTGGAGCGAGCATAGAAAGTCAACACCAAGACAAAAGTATGCCAAATTGCAGGGTCTTTATTACTGGCGGCCACGGAGGACTCACGTCTCTCCAACCCGTGGCCCCGAAAGGAGGGTGTTAAGACCTTTTATACCCCTACAACCACCTCGGGAGTCGGGGTGAGGGGCGAGGGTGGGGGTAAGGGGCTTCAGATATTCCAAGGGCTGGTAGATTCTGTAAATCACCTCCTGGGTGGAGATGAGGGTGTGGGGCTCCGGACATTCCAAGGGCCAGGGGACTTTTGACATTCTGATTGTTACTTAAGAGGTTCACAAAAGTCAACATAAGCATCTGTTTACACATTGTCTGGGTAGGGTGGAAATTACAAGTCACAGGGGCCAAGATGGCGTGGGTTTGGACTGCTT